>CAUYRH010105107.1:0-11421 GCA_963574655.1 Perodicticus potto
CACAAAAGAGGTAAAGTCTCCATCTTTCTTTAAGGCTGCATAGTATTCCATGGTATACATGTACCACAATTTATTAATCCATTCGTGGGTCATTTGGGTTTCTTCCATGACTTAGCAATTGAAATTACTGAATTTTTTGAACAAAATAATAATGAAGCCACAATTTATCAGAATCTGTGGGATACTACAAAGGCAGTCCTAAGAGAGAAATCTATAGCATTGTAAGCCTTCCTCAAGAGAATGGAAAGAGAGGGAGTCAACAACTTAATGGACCATCTCAACCAACTGGAAAAGGAAGAACATTCAAAACCCAAACCCAGCAGAAGAAAAGAAATAACCAAAATTAGAGCAGAATTAAATGAAATTGAAAGCAACAGAATCAATAATATCAAAGAATCAAAAAGTTGATTTTTTGAAAAGATTAACATAATTGATAAACCTTTGGCTAACCTAACCAGAAGCAGAAAAATAAAACCCCTAACATCATGAATCAGAAATGGCAAAGCCAAAATAACAGCAGACACCTCAAAAATTCAAAAAATCCTTAATTAATACTATAAAAAACTCTATTCTCAGAAATATAAAAATCTCAAGGAAATAGACCAATACCTAGAAGCATGCCACCTTCCTAGACTCAGCCAGAAAAAACTGGAAATGCTAAATAGACTGATATCAAGTACTGAAATAGCATCAACTATATGAAATCTCCCAAAAAAGAAAAGCTCTGGACTAGATGGCTTCACATCAGAATTCTTCCAAAGCTTTAAAGAGGAACTAGTACCTATATTACATAACCTTTTCCAGAACATAGAAAAAGAAGGACTATTTACCAAATCATTCTATGAACCAAATATGACCCTGATCCCCCAAACAGGAAAAGACCCAGCAAGGAAAGAAAATGGACATAGATGGAAAAATATTCAAAAAGATCCTAGCAAACAGAATCCAGGAACACATCAAACAAATTATACACCATGGCCAAGTTGGTTTTATCCCAGGGCCTCAAGGTTGGTTCAAAATGTGTAAATCAAATGAGAAAATCTCATGAACGTTATGTCAAACAGGCGGATGAAAATATTTCAGATTGTATATGAAGCCCGCACTCTGTACCCCCTGATTAAACTAATGTACACAGCTATGATTCAATAAAAAAAAAAAATTTTTTTAAAGACATTCATTTATACTCTACTCTTAATAAATCTGACATGTTCCCTTGCAATATGAACAATAGGTGAGGTCTCACCAATTACTCTCCTTCCACCCAGCCTCCCCTCTCCCCTCCCCTCACCCTTCACTCCTTCATTGGAGGGTATAGTTGTGTTTTATCATTCATATGAAAGTGTGGGCGATTATATATTGGGTTCATAATAGTATTGAAAACATTGGATACTTTTTCTTCCATTCTTGAGATACTTTACTAAGAAGAATATGTAAACATATTCTAGCTCCATCCATGTAAACATAAAAGAGGCAAAGTCTCCATCATTTTTTTTGGTTGCATAATATTCCATGGTATACATATACCACAATTTCTTAATCCATTCATGGATCGATGGGCACTTGGGCTGCTTCCATGACCTGGCAATTATGAATTGGGCTGAAATAAATATTCTTGTGCAAATGTCTCTGTTGTAAATGCTTTTGGGTCATCTGGATATATACCTAGTAGAGGAATTGCAGAATGAAACAGCAGATCTACTTTTAGTTCCCTAAATGTTCTCCAAACTTTTTTCCAAAAGGGACATATTAGCTTGCACCCCCACCACAATACGGAAGTGTCCCCTTCTCTAAACATCCATGCCAGCATCTGTGTTTTGGGATTTTTTGATGTGGGCTACTCTTACTGGAGTTAGATGATATTTCAAAGTGTTTTTTTGGTTGTTGTTGTTTTTAATTAAATCATAGCTGTGTACATTAGTGCAATCATGGGGTATGATTTGCATTTCTTTGATGATTAAAGATGATGAGCACTTTTCATGTTTTTGTAGGCCATTTGCCTGACTTCTTCAGAGTAGCTTCTGTTCAAGTCTCTTGCCCACCAGAAAATGGGATCACTTGGTGCAGGAAGAAAGTGAACCGAAGACCCCCATTATTGGCAGGGGAGGACACCCCCAGGAAAAGGGAAAATTAAACAGTAAGCTGAAGGAGTTGGAACAAAGAAAAGTCAGCTAATTTACCTTTAAGCCAGCGATTGCTAAATTTAGTATCTGAACAAGTTTCTGCCCTTTCCTGAAACTCTGGCCTATTGGGGATACAGCTTACACCAATACCTTGATTAATTTGTGAAAACTCCAAGGAAGAAAATGGTCATAAAAGAGATTATGACAAGACCTAGAATAAATACATCTTCTACATCATTTCCTGCCCAATAAACAAAGCAGATACCCATTGAGGAGATTTGCATTTGGCTGGGGCAGCAACCAAGAGAATAGCTGAAGCCTTGAGATATGGCAAGAGGGCTTAACATCCCTTCTCTCAGAGGAAAATCCACTGTGGTGGTGATGAGAGGAAAATGCCTCTCTCCTACCAATTCCTCAGAGGAGATTAACATCAGTGGTGTTTGGCCCCACAGTAAACTAGCAGAGCTTAACACCACCCTAGGAATCTGTGTGTGTGTCTTCAGACTGCAGGCTTCCCCCACACAAGGCTCAAGTTTCAGGAACTCCAAATCTGCTCATATCCTTAAAGTTAATAATAATAACAATAGGAGCTAATATGTTCACTCAGAGAAACATCTGGTGTCTTTGTTCCATCCCTCAGCTTACCATCTGGGCAGATAGATTTAATAAAAGCTGTGAGGAACAAAGACTCAGGGCCACTTACCTAAGCCCATGAACAGGCAGTGGTCCCCTGAGTTCCCACCTTTGAAAATTCTATTCTGTATCTCATGTCTCCTTCTTTATCCTCATTCCTAACTTTATATTTCTTCAGTTGGTCACACCAATTCCATGAGTTTTAGCAGACTCTGCCACCAGGGTGGGACCCTGACAACTTGATCTTCTTTTATTAATTAGTTTGAGTTCTCTGTAGATTCTAGTTATCAAACTTTTGCCAGAAACACAACCTGCAAATATCTTCTCCCATTCTGAGGGTTGTCTGCTTGCTTTACCTACTGTACCCTTGGCTGTACAGAAGCTTTTTGGTTTGATCAGATCCCAGCAACATATTTTTGGTGTTCCCTCAATTGCCCAGGGGTTCCTCCTCATAAAATATTCTCCCAGGCTGATTTCTTCAAGTATTTTCCCTGAACTGTCTCCAAGAATCTTCATAGTTTCATATCTTAAGTTCAAATCTTTTATCCAGTGAGAGTCAACTTTTGTTAATGGTGAAAGGTGTGGGTCCACTTTCAGTCATCTACAAATTGTCAGCCAATTCACCCAGCACCATTTGCTAAATAGGGAATCTTTAGCCCAATTTATATTTTTGATAGGCTTGTCAAAGATCAAATGCTAAGTCTCTGGTTTCATCTCTTGATTCTCTATTCTGCTCCATAAGTCTACCTCTCTATTTTAGTGCCAGTATCATGCTGTTTTGACCATTGTAGATTTATAGTATAGCCTAAAGTCTGGTAGTGTGATACCTCCTAATTTGTTTTTGTTTCTGAGTAAAGTCTTGGCTGTTTGAGGCTTTTCTGATTCCATATAAAATCAAGTGCTATTTTTTCCAGATCTTTAAAGTATGACGGTGGTGCTATCATAGGGATTACATTAAATTTGTATATTGCTTTGGGTAGTGTGGATGCTTTAACAATGTTGATTCTTCCCACCCATGAGCATGGCATGTTTTTCCATTTGTTAACATCTTCAGCTATTTCTTTCCTCAGAGTCTCTTATCTTTCATGCTCTTTGTTAGGTAAATGCCCAAATATTTCATCTTCTTTGGCACTACTATAAAAGGAATAAAGTAATTGTGTATTTTTTCAGCTTGAGTATTGTTGGTATACATAAAAGCTACTGATTTCTAAGTATCAATTTTGTATCCTGAGACATTGCTGTATTTCCTGATCAATTCTAAGAGTTTTGTAGTTGAGTCACTGGGATTTTCCAGATATAGGATCATATGTTCTGCAAAGAGTGAGAGTTTGATTTCCTCTGACCCCATTTGGATACCCTTGATTGCCTTCTCTTGCCAGATTGCAATGAAGCAAATATCACCATGTTCCTCAAACCAGGGAAAGATCCAACAAAGATAAAAAATTATAGACCAATATCATTAATGAATTTTGATACAAAAATCTTCAATAATATCCTAGCAAACAGAATTCAACAGCACATTTAAAACAATTATACACTATGATCAAATTGGTTTTATCCCAGTGTTACAAGTTTGGTTCAACATACATACATCTATAAATATAATATATCACAAAAACAAAATAAAAAACAAAGACCATATTATTCTCTCAATTGATGCAGAAAAGGCTTTTGATAATATCCAGCATGATCAGAACACCTAAGAAAAATAGGCTCAGATGGGTCATTTCCTAAACTGATAGAGGCCATCTACAGCAAACCCACAGTCAATATCATATTGAATGGAATAAAATTGAAAACATTTCCACTCAGATCTGGATCTTGACAAGGATTACCATTGTCTCCACTGCTATTCAACATAATAATGGAAGTCTTAGCCCTCTTCTGTCTTCTAAAAAAAAAAATCAAAACAAGAAAAAAAACCCAACTTGGTATTCTGTAACCTATAAAACTAAGTTTCAGATTCAATGGAGACATCAAATCTATTGCTGACAGTCAATTGAGGAAATTTACCACTACAAGACCAGTGCTGCATGGAGTACTCAGACCAATACTTTATGGTCCATCAACAAAGTACAAACACCAGAAAACTTAAGGAAAAAGCTTACTTCCACAATGGCACAAGTGATAAAACAATGCAACAAAATTCCACACAAGTCAAACAATAATCCACCCTGCATATCACTTCTCTCAATAAACACAAAAAGCTTGAAATTCCCAATGAAGAGGCATAGGCCAACTGATTAGAGTAAAAAAAAAAAAATTAGTAGCCACTTACATGTTTTCTACAGGAAACACATCCAACTTCCAAGGACAACATAAAACTCAGAATGAAGAGTTGAAAGTATTTCAGACAAATGGAAATCAGGAGGAAGCAGGAGTAGCAATCCTAACTGTGCATACAATGTACTTCCTTTTACAGTAGTGCCAAACATGGGAAAATATCTAACAAAGGATGTGAAAAAATCTCTATAACAAGAACTATGAAATCCTTAGAAAAGAAATAGCAAATGTTAACAAATGGAAGAACATACCATGCTTGTCGTTGGTTGGGAAGAATCAACATTCTTAAAATGTCCATACTACCCAAAGAAATCTACATATTTAATGCAATCCCCATCAAAGCACCAATGTCATACTTTAAAGAACTTGAAAAAATAGTACTTCAACTCATATGGAATCAGAAAAACACCTGAATAGCCAATGCCATTCTTAGAAATAAAAACAAAACTGGAAACACCACTTTACTAGACGTCAGGTTTCACTACAAATCTATAGTGATAAAAACAGCATGATACTGGCACAAAAATAGCTGTTAATATAGAGAATAGAATGTAAAATCTAGAGATGAACTCAGACATGTATCATCATTTCATCTTTGATAAGCCTAACAAAAATATTCACTGGGAAAAATATTCCCTATTTAACAAATCATACTAGGAGAACTGGTTAGCCACATGTAGAACACTGAAACTGGATCAATTCCTCTCACCACTAACAAAAGTTGATTCTTGCTGGATAAAAGATTTAAATTTAAGACATGAAACTATAAAAATACCAGAAGAGAGTGCAAGGAAAACACTTGAAGATATTGGCCTGGGTAAATGTTTCATGAGGAAGACGCCCTTGGCAATTGCAGCAACACACACACACACACACACACACACACAAAATAACTGGGATTTAATCAAACTAAGAAGTTTCTGTGCAGCTAAAGACAATACAACCAAAGCAAATACATAGTCTTCAGAACAGGGGAATATTTTTACAGGTTATGATTCCAACAAAGGTCTGATAACTAGAATCTACAGAGAACTCAAATTAATCAGTAATAAAAATGAAAACCTCCCCATTTCCATGTGAACAAGAGACTTGAATGAGAACTTCTCCAAAGATGACAAATGAATGACCAAGAAACACATGAAAAAATGTCCATCACCTTTAATCATCAGAGAAATGCAAATCAAAACCACTTTGAGATACCACCTAATTCCAGTAAGATTAGCCTATTTTACCAAGTTCCAAAACTGCAGATGCTGGCATGGATGTAAATAGGAGAAACACTTCCACACTGTTGGTGGGATTGCAAATTAACGCAACCTTTACATAAGGAAGTAGAAATAATCCTCAAAGAACTAAACATTGAGGGCAGTGCCTGTGGCTTATCAAGTAGGGCACTGGCCCCATATACCGAAGGTGGCGGGTTCAAACCTGGCCTCTGCCGAACTGCAAAAACAGAAAAATAGCTGGGCGTTGTGGCAGGCGCCTGTAGTCCCAGCTACTCAGGAGGCTGAGGCAAAAGAATCACTTAAGTCCAGGAGTCGGAGATGGCTGCGAGCTGTGTGATGCCATGGCACTCTACCGAAGGCAATAAAGTAAGACTCTGTCTCTACGAAAAAAAAAAAAGAAGAAGAAGAAGAACTAAACATTGACATTCCATTTGATCCTGCAATCCTAAGCCCAAGTGCCCATCGACCCACGAATGGATTAATAAATTGTGGTACATATATACCATGGAACACTATGCAGCCTTAAAGAAAGATGGAGACTTTACCTCTTTCATGTTTACATGCATGGAGCTGGAACATAGTCTTCTTAGCAAAGTATCTCAAGAATGGAAGAAAAAGTATCCAATGTACTCAGCCCTACTATGAAGCTAATTTATAGGTTTCTTATGAAGGCTATAACCCAACTATAGCACAAGAATATGAGCAAAGGGGCAAGGGAGGGGAGGGGGAAGAGAGGTAAAGGGAGGGTAATTTGTGAGGCCACATCTATGGTGCATCTTAGAAAGGTACAGGTAAAACTTACTAAATGCAGAATACAAATGTCTTCATACAATAACAAAGAAAATACCATGAAGTCTATGTTAAACCGTTTGATGAAAATATTTCAGATTGTATATGAAACCAGTACATTGTAGCCCTTGATTGCACTAATGTACTCAGCTATGATTTAATAATAAAATAAAATAGGTTTCTAGTAGAACAAAAGAACAAAAATAATTTTACAACAAACACATTTGCACCATGTTTATTGAAGCCCAATTCATAATTGCCAAATCATGGAAGCAACTCAAATGACTGTCAACCCATGAATGGATTAACAAATTGTGGTATATGTATACAATGGAATACTATTCAGTCATAAAAATATGGAGACTTCATATATTTTATGTTTACCTGGATGGAATTGGAGCAAATTCTTCTTAGTAAAGTATCTCAAGAATGAAAAAAAAGTATCCAATGTACTCAATACTATTATGAAACCAATATATAAGCACTTATACATGCATACTGGTAATAAAATGCAAATATAGTGTAACAAGGGGGAGAGATGAGGTGGGAGAGGGGAGGGGAAAGGAAAAGGTGATTGGTTGGAGGAGGGAGGGCATTTGATGGGCTCTCACCTAATGTGCACAATGCAATGGTACATTTCAAAACTATTAAGAATACAGTATAAATTTCTTACCACAACAAATGAGTAAGTGAGGTGATGGCCATATTAATCAGTTTTATTTAAACATTCCACATTGTATACCAAATCATCACATTGTGCCACATAAATGTTATCAGTTATGATTTTAATTGAAATTAATAAAAATAATAAAGTGAAAAAGAAATTCAAATATGACCACTATATAATGGTCAAGAAAAATATACAACAATATATTTCCATTCTAAATATTTATAAACCCAAATAAAATGCAACCAGATTTATAAAATGAACCCCAGTTGGTTGAACTACTGTTCATGATATATGATATCTTACCATATACCATAATAGCCAAGGACTTCAACCCAGACAGAACTGAACAGATTCTCCAAGCAGAAATAAAGAAAGAAATGATGGACTTAAACATGAATCTATAACAAATGTGCTTAACAGACATACAAAAGCAGTTCACCCCTAAACTAATGAGCATACATTGTTCTCATTAGCTCATGGATAATTCCCCATAATTGATCATATCCTAGGACGCAAATAAAATCTCAACAAATTGAAAGAATAGAAATTATAACTTGTATCTTTACAGACCATAATGGAATAAAAGTAGAACTTTTCATCCCCACACAGAGTCATGGAAACTAAAAGCCTTTGACTGAACAACAGCTGGGCCAATGAGAAGATAAAGAAGGAAATCATTATATCCTTTGAACAAAACAAAAGGAAAGCCATAAGCTATCAACCTTGTGGGATACTTCAAAAGTAGTGCTAGGAGGGAAATCCACCACATTAAATTCCCACATCCAGATGAAAGAAAGAATACAAATCAACTATCTAATGAATCATCTCAAGGAGCTTAAAAAGGTAGAACAAACCAACCTCAAACCTATCAGAAGAAAAGAAATAACCAAAATTAGATCAGAACAAAATGAAATTGAGAACAAAAAACCCCATTCAGAAGAGTTTTTTTTTTTTTTTTTTGCAGTTTCTCGCCAGGGCTGGGTTTGAACCCGCCACCTCCAGCATATGGGGCTGGCGCCCTACTCCTTTGAGCCACAGGCACCACCCCCATTCAGAAGATTAACAAAACAAAAAGTGGGTTCTTTTAAAAAAATGAGTAAAATTGATGAACCTTTGTCTAGATTAACTAGAAGCAAAAAAGTAAGATCTCTATTAATTTCAATAAGAAAAATGAAAGGTGGGGGAGGGGCAAGATGGCCGATTGGAACCAGCCTCTGACAGAAGCTCCCATCCAGAGGGAAGGATAATGTCCAGAAAGTACCCAATTAAGCTGAAGACTGAGACCTGAGCCAAGAGAGAAGAGTGATAACTGTAGGTCACCTCTGTTGAGGCAAGTTATGCCTCCAAGAAAGCAAACTTCAGGCACAAAATTCATCACAAAGGAAAAGTGTCTGTCCCCTCCCCCAAGAAAGTTGAGGGTTTTTTTTTTCTTTTTCTCTTTGTTTTCTCCTGTAGGTTTCTATGGAAAGTGGTGAACTGAGGACCTCTTATCTCACCCCATGGGTGAGAGCTATAGGAAGTGGGGTCTACTTCCCCAGAGGAGCCCTGTTGTGACCCTGAGCACTCTCTTGCCAGGCAGAAAAATTGAACTAATGTTTCCCCTGCCATTCTGAACTTCCACTCCACCCTTCTCCACTTGCCTGATGAACCATAAGCCTAACCCCTACAGAGACTGTGGGACAAGGCTCATGAGCAGCCTGCTGGTCTCCTGCCTGCCGGACCAACCATCTCACCCCCAACCCTAGAGGAGCCTCCAAGCCGTGTCCCGACCAGCCAGAGTCATGAGCCAATTGCTGTCCTTGCTGAAGTCACCAGGCACCAGGCACTGCCAGAATCATGTGCAGCATCACCCACCCTGCTGCTGGATCTGTGTGCCCCGCACTCCCAGAGCTGCTCCTACAGCCAGAACTCGCTGGCTGTGGAAGTCACCTAGGAGCTGCGCAGATTCCCTTCCCACAAAGATTCAGCAACAATAGAGAAATCCTACCAGGGTTTAATATTGGAGAGACATCTCCCCAACTCTAAGGACTGCAAGAGGAAACCAGAACTCACTCTATAGGGATACCAGTACTGCAGAGCAGCTGAGGCAAAGACGCAGTTGCTGAGGGAGAAAAGCATTTATTGTCTTGTTACCCTCAGGATTAGACTGAGTTCAAGTTGAACATTCACCAGTGGCTATTGAGTATGTGAAGCAGGCAGGCCTCAGCTCCTCCAGTTGGCTGGTGGCAGAGGCTAGTGGCCAGGCCACAGGGCATTGACCTTCCTTCAACTCTGACAAGTGCAAAGTCCCAGCACATATGCTTATTGGAGGGAGCAAGACCTCAACCAGCCCAGTTGGGTCATCAGTGACTGAGTGTGAAAGAGGAGCAAAGTGGAGAAAGAGACACAGCCCCCTGTCTGCTACCAGGTGGGTCTTTCTGACTCCATAGAGCACCAGAGTAAGTCAAATTTGAGTAGCCACTAGACCTCCGCTGTCTAGTTGCTGGAGACCTATTGAACTTTCCCACTTGAGAGTTCATACTGACTGGGTCAATTGGTTTAGAACTCCTACCCTGGGCCAATCACCCAAAGACCCTCTCAGGTAGTACCCTGGTTGTGTGGTAATGAGAAGGGTTGATTTTTCCTCTTCCATTTGTTGTCCATGGGAGGTGGGGTGTCTTAGCTGCTTGTATTTATCCACAGCTAAGACTTCACCAGAGTCACTGATCCACTAGGATCGGACAAGAACCAGCTGAATACAAGACAGAGCCACCTAACCCCACCACACCAACCAGGTTTCCTCAGCCTCACACTGCAATACTGTATGGGTCCTTTGCAAAGATATAGGGGGAAAAGCTGCAGTCATCAGTCCCAGATCCTTGACAAAGGCTGGTTAACCACAACTCCAGGAACTCTCAATCAAATGTCACTTTACCTGCCCAACTAGCCAATGGTGAAAAACAATCATGAGGCAGAATTAGTGGAAAAACTCTGGCAACATGAATAATCAGAGCAGATCAATTCTTCCAAGTAATGATATGGCAGATACAGCACAAGATCCCATTCATATACAAAACTCCTAGAAGTGATCAAGGAATACAGCAACATCTCAGGATACAAAATTAACACTCATAAATCTGTAGCCTTTATATATACCAACAATAGTCAAGGGGAAAAAGCAATCAAGGACTCTATTACCTTTACAATAGTGCCAAAGAGGGGGAAATATCTGGGAGTGTATCTAACTAAAGACATGAAAGATCTCTATAAAGAGAACTATGAAACTCTGAGAAAAGAAATAGCTGAAGATATTAACAAATGGGAAAATATACCATGCTCATGGCTGGGAAAAATCAACATTGTTAAAATGTCCATATGACCCAAAGCAATATACAATTTTAATGCAATCCCTATTAAAGCTCCACAGTCATACTTTAAAAACCTAGAAAAATTAGTACTTCATTTTATATGGAAACAGTAAAAAACCTCAAATATCCAAGACATTACTCATAAATAAAAACAAATCAGGAGGAATCACACTTCCAGACTTTAGACTATACTATAAATCGATAGTAATCAAAACAGCATGGCACTGGCACAAAAACAGAGAGGTAGATGTATGGAACAGAATTAAAGACCAAGAGGTGAACCCTGACACTTATCATCATTTGATCTTTGATAAGCCTATCAAAAATATAAACTGGGGGAAAGATTCCCTATT
>CAUYRH010105111.1:0-35000 GCA_963574655.1 Perodicticus potto
GTATCACAAGCCTTCTCCTGACCCCCATGGTTCGTGGCTAATAGGAGAAAGAACAACTTCCAAAATGAAAGGCTGGTATCAGTCACATGAAACTCAGTATGTACTGACTGCTCCTTCTCTGAAGATATTTGCAAATTATAATCTACAGCCTGTGACATTATAACAAAGATATTTGTACCAGAAGGTTTATTGCAGCCCAATTCATAATTGCTAAGTCATGGAAGAAGCCCAAGTGCCCATCAACCCACGAATGGATTAATAAAGAAGTCATTCTTAACTACTTCAGCCCTTCCGATTCTCACTTTCTTTGTATTCTACATATAATTTCATATTAGCTCTGTTAAATATCTGGATTTTTCAGGACAATCATTTTATTCTCTCTCTCTCCATGGAACAAAAATCATAAGATCTCAGATGTTCTGCCTTTCCTGATTTTTGTTCCATGGCCTAAAGTCAAAAGCAAGTACTCACTCACATATAGAGGGTAGGGACTATGTCATATTTTCTTTATAACATTAAGAATAGACATTTAATAACTATTTAGAGGTTTTCTTGTAGAAGGACCTTTGATATTTGTGGGTTTTTTTTTTACAGTGGCACAAATCCAAGGTCACTTATGTCTGTTGAAAATTCTGCACATTTCTGTTTTGACTTGAGTGAATGGTGGTAATAATGCTATATTTTCCCATTCCCAGGTGGAAACAACCCAGGGAAGTAAATGGAGTTCTGGAATGCTATACATTATATATTTCAAATGACACAGATGATTTTACAATTTGGAATGTCATCTACAACAGTACAGAGCTTTTCCAGGATCACACGCTACAAGACCTTGTCCCTGGTAATAAATATCGCATCAAGCTGGAGGTAAGTTCACCACATCCTCTCACTTTCTCCATCCTTCCATTTCTGCTTCCTTTCTTTTTTTGTCCCATCTTTTCTTTCTCCCTCACTTAAAACAAGCAGAAAACCCCAATAACTCATGTACTGATATTTATACTAAAAACTTACTTCACCTCCTAAATAGGAATCACAATCTAATAACTACATCAGTGTTTTTCAACTTTTTTATCTCACAACACACTTGAACCTATAGTTAAATGTCTGTGGCATGCTTCAACTATGTTGAAAAGAAAGGGGGAGGTGGAGTAAAAAAAGAATATATTGGGTGGCGCCTATGGGTCAAAGGAGTAGGGCACCAGCCCCATATACTGGAGGTGGCGGGTTCAAACCTGGCCCTGGCCAAAAAAAAAAAAAAAAAAGAATACTGTGCTTTTGAACTACTTTTTTTTTTATTGTTGAGGATTTATTGAGGGTACAAAGAATTAGATTACATTGATTGCATTTGTCAGGTAAAGTCCTTCTTATAATTGTATCCCACCCCAAAGGGTGTGTCACACACGGTGACCACCCACACCCTCCCTCCTACCCTCTTTCTGCTCTCCCCTTCCCCACCCCCTACCTGTGTACTAGGTCATTCATTGTCCTCATATTACAATTGAACGCATAGGATTCTTTCTTCTCCATTCTTGTTATGCTTTACTAAGAAGAATGTGTTCCACTTCCATCCAGGTTAATGCAAAAGATGTAAAGTCTCCATCTTTTTTAATGGCTGAATAGTATTCCATAGTGTACATATACCACACTTGTTAATCCATTCCTTGGTTGGTGGGCATTTAGGCTGTTTCCATATTTTGGCGATTGTAAATTGAGCTGCAATAAACAGTCTTGAGCAAGTGTCCTTATGGTAAAAGGATTTTTTTCCTTCTGGGTAGATGCCCAGTAATGGGATTGCAGGATGAATTGGGAGGTCTAGCTTGAGTTCTCTGAGGGTTCTCCATACTTCCTTCCAAAAAGGTTGTATCAACTGATACAGTCCCACTAGGAGTGTAAAAGTGTTTTCTTTTCTCCACATCCATGCCAGAATGAACTACTTTGCAAAATACTGCAATTAATTATCTTTATTTTATTTATTTATATATTTATTCTTTATTGCCCTCAGTAAAGTGCCATGTGGCATCACAGCTCACATCATCTTCTTGGGCTTGAGCGACTCTCTTCCCCTAGCCTCCCGAGTAGCTGGGAATATATACACCTGCCACAACGCCCGGTTATTTTTAGAGATAGGGGTCTGTCTTGCTCTTGCTCAGACTAGTCTCAAGCTCCTGAACTCAGGCAATCCACCCACCTTGGCCTCCTAGAGTGCTGGGATTACAGGCGTGAGCCACCTCACCCGGGGTAATCAATGATCTTTAAACATTTTTGCAGCACTCTTCTCATGGCCCACCAGCGTGCTGCGGCACACTGGCTGACAATCACTGGCTTGTATATTTATTTTATATTGTGCAAAATGATAAAATAACCAATCTGAGTTGGTAGATTTTCTGGAATCTGAATTGAGATTATCAGAATTTTTCTTACTATTTGTAGAACATAATAATCATGAAGAGCTGTTTCTAAAATGCCTGGATTAATAAGCTTATATCCCTGTGGTGCTTGTATTCATTTGAAAATCAATCTACAGTATGAAAATTGAGAACTTATATTTTTAAATGAAGGTTTAAATGACCCCAAAATATTCTTGATTGTTATTATATTCTGGTTTACATTACACTTCTATCTCAGAAGAACAGTCACTTAATAAGACCCCGGAATCAACATGGTTTAAAGGTTTCTTTAGATAGATAATAGCATTTATTTTTTAATGCAAAATAGAACTGTTATACAAAGGTCTTTTAAAAGACCTTGATATTACTGGGGAATTTATACTCAGTAGTTTCTTTTGTTTTTTGATGAAATATAATCTTTTTTAAGTTTAATAGCACATCTGAAAATAACTGAATATAAACATGAGATTGTCCCTATTTGTTTTAAACACACTCTTCATTTTATAGCAATACCTATATAAGGATATTTGCTTTGATAAATGCCATAGAAAATATTCTGCTCTTGATTATGAATAAATTTACATTTATGTAGACACTGTGTATGCATTCATTTTACTTAACATGCTCTTGAATGCTCTAAATATTATACCATGAGAAAATAAACTACATTCCACTATTGCTAACTGTCTAACTTGACACCACAAAACAAGGGCAATCAGACAATGTTAAAACTCCTGTTTCAACCTGACTCCATGTGCCTAGGTGCTCAGCACAGTGGATGGGTGTGCGAAACAGCATCTTTGGTTACTTATAGTTTTATTACCCAATGCTCACAAAATAGTGGTGATATCGAAAATCAAGAAAATTCTTAATTACTTGGAAATAGCCTAATTTAGATAGAAATTGTTGTGCTCTTGGCTTTTGTAGTAAGGAGGCAAATGACACAATACAAAATTCTATTCTCAAGGCAGTTTAAAGGATATAGTGTGCAGTCAATAAAAATCTATATCAGTCTCTGCCATATTTTATTTATCTGTAATATCTTGAAAAATAAATAGCACTAGATTAGGAATTCATTACTCTGAGTTTTAATTCAGAGTTTGCTACTAACTTTGAGACCTACAGCAAATTCACTTCTCTGGATTTTATTTTTGCCTATTTTAAAATTAGAACATTGAACAAAATGCTTTTTAATCTCACTTTCAAAAAGTTCTGTGATGTCAAACAGTCTATGGAGTCAAATGATGTCAGTCAGCCATTGAATATTGTTGTTGCAAGGTGTCATAAGGATGTGAAAATCCTTGGCTTAACTCTTGTTAGGGGAATAAACTCACTCACGTGATTTTCAATTTCATTGTATTTATTAGGGCAGAAAATACTCTGATGTATTTTTAGGAAGTATTCAACTAAAAGGTTTGATACTTAACTCTGCTAAGCAATAAATTAAATGAACCAGAACATTTTAGGTTCATCCTGGTTAATTGAGGGATTATTGTATATTTCACAGTTTCAATATAATAACTACTTTTCAAGGTTAAATGAGTAGATGGAGATCAGGTTCTCAGCAAAGTAGAGTTGCCTTGTAGATCATCTCCGCATATTGAGTAAATGATGGAAAACAAAACACGCAGGTATCAGAGCCTTTAAGTGGCTTTTGGAATAGAGAAGGTTATAAAGGGATTTGAACCATTAGGATTAACTTCCTTCTTGGAGCAGATTTTTTACTTCCTGTGCCTCATTTAATTTTCCCATCTGACTAAATTGTAAATTTCTGAAACTTAGAGACTGCATCTTTCAAAATTCTTTCTGCGATTTCACGCACAGTGCCTGTTGCAAACTGGAAGCCCTAAACAATTCTTGAATGACCACCAAGTACATTTATTTCACCAAAAATCTGAGACTTTTGATGTGAATTAAATAATTTGCATATAAATCAGGGATGGTGTCATTCCAAAGCATATGCTCTTTCCACTGCAAGAAATAGAATAACATTGCTACACTCAGCAAAGGTGATTTTGAAGTATGATGAAGTGTGATAGCTTATAATAAAGACAGTAAGTGAACAATAAAATAAACTATTAATAAAGGCAGGTATCCTAGGTGTTGTTTGATAATTTTCATCCTACTGCCGTCATTTATCACTTGATAAATGTTAAGTGTTAAATAATATATACCCTTGAAAGATTCTTGGAAGCAATGAGCTTAACTTTTTAAGTAATCATTTGTGGTTAATGTAGACTTGTTTTTCTTTCTTCATGCTTTAAAATATGCTGCATTCTTAACACCACCCAGTTCCAACTTGAAAAACTACTGAAAAAAGAGTATAGTTTTGTTTATTCTTAATAGTCATGATTTCAAAAGTGATTGATATAATTTAAGTATTTATGCATTTCAGTCTACCAATATTTAATCCCTTATTTGGTCAGACATTCTTTGCATTTTAAGGTAGTATTTATACTGTGACTTTTAAAAAATGCTGTAATTGATAGGCTGAAACAACAAAAATAATAATTTTTTTTTGAGGCAGAGTTTTACTTGTCATCCTCAGGGAGGGCCATGGAGTCATAGCTCACGGTAACCTCAAATTCTTAAGCTCGAGGGATCCTCTTGCCTCAGTCTCCCAAGTAGTGGAACAATAGGTGCCCTCCACAACTCCTGGCAATTTTTTTTTTTTTTTAGAGATGGGGTCTCACTCTTGCTCAGGCTGTTCTCACACTCCTGAGCTCAGACAATCTATCTGCCTTGACTTCTCAGAGTGCTAGGATCACAGGCGTGAGGCACTACACCGGCAGAAACAACATATTTTAAAAGACCACAAGCTTTCAAAGACTTTGTCATTTCATACAGGCATCTTCAGTCAATTTCACTATTTTATTTAATTTTCTAAACCAGAATTTTAATCAGCATTCAGTTTCATTGAATTCAATGGCCTCTGGTATAGGCTGATCAAACAAGGGTTTGTTCAATTTAATTTAGATGATGTCAGTTAGATTAGACCAATCAGATGCAAGTTTAAGAACATTTATTTTCTCTTTTTTTTTTTTGAGACAGAGCCTCAAGCTGTCACCCTTGGTAGAGTGCCGTGGCATCACAGCTCACAGCAACCTCCAACTCCTGGGCTCAAGCTAGTCTCCTGTCTCTGCCTCCCAAGTAGGTGGGACTACAGGCACCCGCCACAATGCCCGGCCATTTTTTGGTTTCAACCATCATTGTTGTTTGGCGGGCCCGGGCTGGATTCGAACCTGCCAGCTCAGGTATACGTGGCTGGCGCCTTAGCCCGTTGAGCCACAGGTGTCGAGCCAAGAACATTTATTTTCTCATCAAAGGAACTAAGATATTGTTCTGCTTACTTCAGTCCACTAAGTACATGCATAAAGAATGTGGGAAAAACAAAATAAAATAATTTGCATGTAATTCTGTTATTTCAGCAGCCTCTTTATAACCATGGTCCCCAATACCTGGGCATGGACCAGTACTAGTCCATAGCTTCTTAGGAACCAGGCCACACAGTAGGCGGTGAGCACCTGGTGAATGAGAAACTTCGTCTGTATTTACAGCCACTCCCCCTTCCTCACTTCACCGCCTGAGCCCAGTGACGTTAGGTTCTCACAGGAGGGCAACCCTACTGTGAACTGTACATGTGAGGGATCTAAGTCGTGCATGCCTTACAAGAGCCCCATGTCTAAGGTGGAGATGTAATGCACCTGAATTATCCCACACCATCTCCACTACCCACCCCATCTGTGGAAATACGGTCTTCCATGAAACCTGTTCCTAGTGCCAGAAAAGTTGGGGACTGCTGCATTGTAAATTGTTCCATTTACAAGAAAAATTCTTCCATAGATTTCTTAAATTTTTAACAGGTTTCTTTGTCAAATTACTGATTTACAGATCTCAGATGACACAGTCCAAGGAACTGTCCTTCCAAACCAGAGGATGTCTTCATCTGTCCTAGAAGGCATCTCACAATTCTCAAAACAAAGTAAATTTTAGTTCACACCCTGTTTTTGAAAATATAAAATTATATGTCATGTCATATAGAGTATTTATTTAAGGGAGAGTTAGCAGAGGAAATTCTTTAGGACATGAATAAGAAAAAAATAGTGATAGACGATCAGAATCGATTCCCAGTGCGTTGAAAGTTTAACAATAAGGTGCTGCAACATTTTTCCTGAGTAAGAAAAAAAAGTCTGGAAAATGCACGTGGATGGGTTTTTTCTTTGAGACCTGGAAAGAATGTCCTTTACCATTTTTTTCTTTCATAACTCAGCTGTCTTGTATGGCCTTTTTATCTGCCATATTTTCTGGTGGACTTTTAGCACATTTGAAGTGTGTGTGTGTGTTAAATTTTCCATTTTGGTCCTTAGGTATTTATTTCTTGGGCTAACAGTGACATATCTTAAAGCTTTGAGTCTGGGTTGAGCCATATGCTCAGCTGATTTCCTCTTTAGTTACTGATTCCATGCTTGGGAGGAGCATGGCTTTCCTCTTATGTATGGAGTAGGCACATGCCACAGCCGAGGATTAGAGGAAACCCAATAGAAGTTAATTAGGTCCATAATCTTAATGCAATTTCATGCCCAGGCCACAATTTAACCCATTTGATACTTGCTTAAGCTCTTGAGGAATTATGCTGAGGATATGGGCTACTACTGTTATATCCTTACATTAAGAAATGAGATTGAGCTCTACATTTGTCAACCATAAATTGTCATATATTTATAATGAAGAATTTGAAACTAGTTGCAGCAATTTTGCAAATAACATTATACTTCAGTATGGCAATTATCTCAAAATAAAAATATATTTTTTGTATCTTTAAGAAAAATAATATTGACTCCTTTAAGAATCACAAAATCATCCCCTCTCTATCACACTGTAAATTAGAGAAGAGACCAAAAGAAAAGAAGAGCCGCTTTAATTTTTTATGTTAGGAATATCTGTCTTCCATGAAAAGGCACTAAATAACTCTCTGCTCTTTACGTTCACCTATGATTTTGCTAAAAATTTAGTGCTTCCTAAAATATTTTTAAATTTAATTGTGTAAATTGCACTTGTAAACAGAGAAAATAATGAACACAGTTTAAGTACAGTTTGCAAATATCCTTGTTATGTAATGATCTAATTGCTAATATTTGCTGGGAAATACAGGCTGAAACGCCCTGTGTATCTGCCTCAGTTTCCTGGAGAATTCCTTGTGCAGTAAGTTTAAAAATTGTTTGTAGTTTATTATGAAGTATACACAGAAGTTTCTGAATATCTTTAACATTCATACTACCATTTCTGGCATCAGTGGTACTTTATTATGTAATGCGGGTTGTGTGATCATTTAAAATTTGTCAGCCGTGTTTTACTGAAACTGACTTCTTTTTATACATAAGTAAATGATTCGACCCTTCAAGCCATTAAGCATTCACTTGACAACTGTTTTGTATTTATGAATTTATGGGAAACATTATTTCATTTAATTTCACATGGTAAGTCACTGGTCACATTATAGTAAATAAAAGGTATTTATATGTGCCATACATCCTTTTTCCCCCCTAGAAATCAGCTGTCCTCTCCTAAAGTGGTCTTGCAGTTCTCACGCTTCCCTCATGTAGTGTGTACACTTGCTGTGCACATGTGTGTGCTCAATTCATTCTGGGAACTTCTGTGCAGTCTGACTTCAGCAGGGCTAGTCACTCAATCAACACATGCCCTACACCTCCAGGCTCCGACTTAAAATGGCTCTTTGTTTCATGTATTGATATGTTCTGAATTGTTTTCTAATTATCAGAGATGGCTATTTCCTAAAAAGCAAATTACTTAAATGTCTGACATCAGCATTGAAACAAACTTATTTAGAGGGCAAAAGCAGCATTATTTAAAGAATCTGGAATTTATGTATTAGGAATTCTCGTATATATATTTTTTCAATGCACATCAAAACTTTTGGGACCTGGAGCGAACTGTGTTTTTTGCATCTCTATTTAGGCTTGCACGGGTGGTGGGTGCACGGTCAGTGAGGCCAGCGAGGCCCGGACCGACGAGGACATCCCCGCAGGCGTGCCAGCCCCCGAAGCCCACTCACATTCACCTGACTCCTTCAATGTCTCCTGGACCGAGCCTGACTATCCGAATGGTAAGTGAACTCTTTTAGCCTCAAGTTAAAAAGATGATTAGCAAAGGTAAATTAATATTCTAAATGGCAGCTTATATGTGGTGCTTAATTTTTAATGATCATTTTAGCACATAAAATACCTGAGATAGTATCATTGTCTGTAGTTGGGGAGATTGTGGTTTTTAGGTTATCACACAATTTTGGTGGCTCAAAAGTGCTCCCTTTTGATAGTTCTTGTGTACTGCATCTTATTGTTTAACACACTTCAGGAGAGGTGAGAACAAACGAAGAGGATTCCGAAGAACGCTGGGCTCAGACTGACATTGTGTTTTCAATGACTTTTTGGTTTTAACAGCCATTAGTTCTCCCTGGGAGATGGAGAGAGGTGGAAAGTTCATGTACATATTGTATATCAAAATGCTTTTCATTTAATAAGTGTATCTTAAAAGAGGCCACTTGGAACTCTGTATTTTTACTACAGTATTTATAAATATTTCAACATGCAGTTTTTTAAACACTGCATAGATTAAACATACATACATTTATATTTATTTAACTTGAAGCAAATTGTGGGAATCTATAAGCAATGTATGTCTTTATACAGTGAAATTTCACTAAAATAAAACCTCAGTGTTAAGAATTTGTAATAATTTGGTGGAAATTGTATTTTACATTTATTGGAAAGAACTTTGAGTTTCACACATCGTACCTTGTTTCATGCTGATAGAAGCTTACATAACATCAAATTTCATTCCTCTCTGAGTAAATATCCGGAATACTTTTAATATCATAGAGACTATTTTAAGTAACTCATTATTGAAAATTGAAATGGCCTTTTTCCAGCATAGCTAAAAAGAACAAAGAAAAAAAGTTGCAATTTTATTAGTTGGTCTTATGTTTACTATGATATTAATTATTCCAGCCATCTCATTTTAATTAAACTTTTGGCAAATGTGCTAGATATATTTGAGGTAATGAAGAGAACTCTGATAATTAGAGTGAGTGATTATCTCTACCATTGAAGTTATTCCTGTATTATTGTAAATTTCCTAATAAAAAATAAATGGGTAAAATATTTGATGCTATATTAAGCCATCAACAATCTTGTCACACTTTCACCTCCACAAAGAAATCTAGTCCATAGGTAACAATGAAAATGTTAATGATTTATAACAATTGAACTGTTGTGGAAGGTTGTTAACAAGATTTGCATAGTTGAACACTTCCCTTCAACCCAATTGATAGTTGTAACTGGAACTAAAATTGCAGTCAGTATCTTCAATTTTTCAGGAAAATACTAAGTTTACACATTTAAAGGCTCTTTGCTTATTATGTTTTATACATTTGCAAACAGTTTTAAAATATATTATTGAACAAAAAAACAAAATTGGGCATTTTAGAGATTTTTGCTAAAACTTCCATGAAACGCTAAAATCTTGTGTTTAATCATAGCAGAATTTTCAGAAATTTTTGGTAGTACAAGGATTAGACATTTAGAAAATAGTTTTCATTAAAAAAAGGAAAGAAAGAAAGAAAGAAAACTATTCTTCTCAACTACTTCTGTTCCCCCAGTTTTTACTGTTTCATTTCCCTGATTAATTGTTTAGGGAGTGATAATCTGATTGTTAGAAAAACAATTGTCCCTTTAACTGTTTTGAAGGCCCCACACTTCTCCCAAATACCCAAGGAAGAAAACCAATTCTTTAGTCTGGTGTTCAGGTCTCTGAGCACTTGTAACTCAATCTGAATTTACATCGTCTTGTGACACATCTTCCTTTGTAGCCATCCTGTAATATTTATGGCTTCATGTAGACTTGAAAGACATGGGTGTGGAGTCAAATAAGCCTAGAGCTAAATATCGTCTCTGGAATATAGTAATTGTGTTACTCTGGGAAACGTACTACACCCCGTAACCATGATTATAAAATTGGTATTGATAATCCCTACCATTTCCCTGTAGAAAGCCAGCTCATTCTTCCAGGCTTCACTAGGCCTCTTACTCCATGAAATCATTCCAGTCCTCCTTCTACTCACCTGCACTCCTTTAGATTAAGCTATCTCTCTCTTCTTGACCATGGAGCCTGTGTCTTCTCTGCCTTCTTACTGGCACTCACTTCCATCAACCTGGGTTTAAAGTTATTCAGATACGTGTTCAACACTCCAACTGGATAATAAGGACCATGTGTCATTCATTTCTCTTTCCCAGCACAGAGCAGCGCACAGTGTTATATGTTTCGTTAGTAGCCAATAATATTTAGTTCATTGAATTGTTTATTGTAGAAATGGCCTTCGATCAGTGCCATATATACTTTAAAGTCTTGGCTCTTTAGTGATACCAAGAGAGATAATAGGAGTACTGACAGTCTCATTTCTAAAATAGTTTTGTTCAAAATGTGTTTTTTCCTAAAATATATTTTTCTAGTTTTGTAGGGTCAGGGGCCAGATTTTTCTTTTGAAAGTTTGGATTTTGTATTTACTTCAAAAATTTTTAATTTCCTTTTACCTGATTATACCCAGTTCAAATTTAGTGGAACCAGGCCATATTATAATCGCAGCCATGATTGCTTTCTAAGTTTTGCTACAGATGGTACATAAGCTACAGATGAGTAATACAGTTTGGAGAGACAGACTTCATCCTTGTTTTACTAAAGGAACCCTTTCAAATGAGTTAAAGTGGTATTTCTCAAATTGATCTAATCGTGAGGGCACTGGAGTAGTAGATTCTAGGGCTCCACCAGAGATCTTCTGAATAATCAGAATCTTCCACCACCTTGGTTGTCATCAAGGTGCTGATGAATTCTAATATACTGTCCAGCTGAGACCTTTCTACTCCATTCCCCTTCTGGAGACTTCCATGTGGATTTCCATGACATCATAAACTCAACATATCCAAGTCAATTTCTCCTCGCGTTCTCTGCCTCTCTACTTGCTCTTTCTCCTGGGTTCCCTCTCTACCTGCTCTTTCTCCTGGGTTCCCTTTCTACCTGCTATCTCCTGTTTTTCCTCTCTCACTATTGGCAGTACCCAGTTATGCCAGCCAGGAACTTGGGCAGTGCTTTTGACTTCAACCCTCACTCACCCCGACTCATCTCATCATACAAGCCCTCAACTCTACTCCTTTAATAAAGCCTACTGATAATGCTTAGCCTGATAGTTTTAGGGACCTCCTCATGCTCTGTAAAACAATCTGAGTTTATTCATTCAAAATATATTGTTTGGCTCAGCACCTGTGGTTCAACAGGCTAAGGCGCCAGCCACGTACACCTGAGCTGGCGGGTTCTAATCCAGCCCGGGCCTGCCAAACAATAATGACAGCTGCAACCAAAAAATGGCCGGGCATTGTGGCGGGTGCCTGTAGTCCCAACTACTTGGGAGGTGGAGGCAGGAGACTCGCTTAAGCCCAGGAATTGGAAGTTGCTGTGAGCTGTGATGCCACAGCACTCTATCCAGGACGACAGCTTGAGGCTCTGTGTCAAAAAAAAATAAATAAATAAACAAAATATATTGTTTGATGACCTACTAAGTGCCATCATTGTTATACAGAAATACCAAGATGAACTCCCCTAAGCCTTGATCTCAAGGATATCTGAGTCCCTTGGAGTAATATGTATGTAAACAAATACTCACAAGATAAAGTGCAGAAGGTGCGAGGTGCAAAGAAGCAGCTCCTTGAGGAAACCTTCGGGATGTGGGCGTGACATCCTTCTGCACATTCAGTAAGAAGTAACAGGCCCAGAGATAGCCATGCACTTAGCCTTGAATAGTCTGTAACGGATCTTGATTGCCTGGTCTTGCACACTCAGGCTCTAAAATCTTGACTATCTCAGTTATATAATTAAATCAGTTTTTTCACTGGGAACTTAGAAACATGAAAAGAAGCCAGATTTGTTGAGAAAAATCAAACTAACTTTCTACAATGAGTACTATGTACACTTTCAAATATAGGGATGCCTATATCTGACAAAATAGAAAGATATAAAGAAGTATCTGATATAAAGTTCTAGTTCTTGTTCATCAAGTAACTGGGCGACTTCAGCCGGTGTGGCATAGGAAACGCACCTGCTGTGTCATCAGTGATTCTGACGTAATCAGCTTGTACTCTTCACAGTCTGATGATAGTGCTGAACCAGGTGCTGAGTCAGTGCCCTCTGCCTCTGTGGTGTCAGTTCTCTTCCTTCTATCCCCACCTTATCCCGGTCCACAACAGCTGTGTTAGAACACTTGCTACTTGGTTTAGGACATGGTTTAAAGACCTAAGGATTTTTTCCTGTTTCGGCTTTTTTTGTTTAGTGCTATCCCAACAGCTTTAACCACAGTGCCCAACACATAATACTTAATTAAAAATGTGTTGATTTCCACTATCAAAAAACAGAAAAAATATCAAGTTCTGATGATGATATGAAGAAATCAGAATCCCTATGCAAGGTTGGTGGCAATGTTAAATGGAGCTGCTATGGAAAGAACAATATGGAGGCTTCTCTAAAAATTAAAAATAGAATTGCCTTGGGCAGCGCCTGTGGCTCAAAGGAGTAGGGTGCCGGCCTCATATGCCAGAGGTGGCAGGTTCAAACCCAGCCCTGGCCAGAAACTGTAAAAAAAAATAGAATTGCCATCGGATCCAACAATCTCACCTCTGGCACCACATCCAAAAGAATAGAGAACAGGAACTTGAAGATGTATTCGTACACTCACGGCTATTGCAGCATAATTCACAATAGCCAACAGGTGGAAGTGTTTATGGACTGATGGATACATAAACAAAAGGTGGTGTGTGCATACAATGGAATATTATTCAGCCTTAAAAAGAAGCAAGTCCTGTCATACACTACAATATGTATGAAACCAGAGGGCATTATAATAAATGAATTAAACCACTCATGAAAGAAAACTGGATTATTGCACTTATGCGAGTTATCTGCAATAGTCACACACATAGAAGCAGAAAGTAGATTTCCAGCTACTGGGGTCTTGGTGGAAGGAGGAAGTGGAGAATTCCTCTTCAATGGGTAGAGAGTTTCGATTTTCCAAGATGAGAAAGTTCTAAAGATCTGTTGCATAGCAATGTGTATGTAAAAACACAACTATACTATAACATACAAAAATGGTTAAGAAGATAAATTTTATGTTATGTATTTTTCATCACATTAAAAAATATGTGATATAGGAAAGAGGTAAGAAAATGCTATAAACTTTTAAACCAGAAAAAAAGAGTCAATGTCTATGTTAGCTTAAATCATTCAAAAATGTGTTGATTAATAACCACATAAAGACATGCATAAAACATACATTTGTTAAACAGGGGTGAGGTCATACTATTTTGTTACAGAGTTCTCTCACTTCACAATAGGGTGCCAACGTCTTTTCTTGGCAGTAGTATAGCCTGACTGGTTGTTTGGAAATGCAGGATACAATGCCCCTGGATGAAACTTCAGTTTATATGACACATCTTTTATTGTTGGACATGTAAGTTTCTGTGATTTTGCTATTGCAAACAATGCTCCCTGATATTAATCGCTTTAGTCTGCCAAGTACAGTCATTAAGCGCTGAGTCATTATCACTTGATTCACACCTAAGGCATTGCTCGCCTTCAAAGTGTCCTGCTTAATTCTAGTCCCTTGCTTCCCATACCTGCAAAAATGTCGGTGTGACGCTCCAACTCTGTTTTTCTAATCAGACTTCTTTGCACCCACATTCCCTCTGGCAAAGGTCTTTTATAGGCTACGATTTCGAGCAGGATTTTAAAACCTCTACAAGTTTCTACTTTTAGGCCCAAGGTAGGTAAGAATTCTTTATGATGTTAGGACCTTGGCTCTTCCTTTGTCATCAAAAAGAAGTAGCACAAAGGATTACTGTCTAATAAATTTATGACCTGTGTTTGTGGAGTACCGCTTAGGCCTTAGAATCCTGAAATATGTTTTCTCCTCTCGCTTGAAGTCTACCTTGCCAAAACAGCAGAGTTGTCTGACTATCCAAATTTATTACTCGTTGTCTAGCATAACATTTATGGTGACATTTCAAACTCTTTACTATATGTTTTTAAAAATACTAACTAAATATAGAATATGGAATTGTTTTTAATAGTTGTAATTTCATGCTTCTATCTTCTATCTTTACCTAAGTGAATCTACTCAAAATACTTTGTTAGACTGTGAGCCGCATGAGGGCAGGAATCACATGTGACTCATCCACTGTTCCTATCCCAGCCCTTCACAAGGTGCCAGTCACTGGGGAGATGGGTATTAAACAGCTGTTGAATAAATGAATGTTTACCGATCGTAGGGACAATAATAGAAGGGTAATGGTGTTGATGTGCAGAGCACATGGATGGGCACTCCCATAGTGTATGCGGATGTACACTGAGGGCACATTTTATACTTAGGTAATGTAGGTGGGTTGATTTCAAAGGAGTCTCCCTCTGGGCTGACTGAAGGCTTTAAGTACAGAAAGACCCGGTCCTTTAGCTTGAGATTTCATCAATTTGGTAATCTGCAGATATTCTAAGGGGAGAGGGCACATGCCTCAGTATAAAAGGATATATTGTTACTGCCATCAGGATTTGTTAGTGTCAACGCCAGCATGCTAAAAAAAAGTAGCCTGACAGCTTCTTAAGACATGAAGGGCATTGGAGGAGCCTACCGAAATATTTTCCTAATCCAGTCTTTTGTACTAGCCCAGATTTGTGAAAATTTATACATGTCCATCTATCAAAACAGTGGCAATTATGTCAATAAGAATAGAAAAATTTTAGGAGGCTGAATTTTTTTTTAAGACTTGTATGTAGTACCTTGTACTGCAGTATTTATATTAGTTCAGGAATGGGTGGTGGAGAAATCAATTAACTGTAGATATTTCATACCTACCGTATGTATATTATCCTTAATGTTAAGAGTGATGCTATAAAAAAATTGTAATGTATGTACATGAAGGTGTGTGTGTTAATGCTGATTAACTACAGTCTCCAGGCATAGAAAGAAGTATTTGATATCCTGCTAACATTAATAATAATGGTAATAAGAAAATAGCAATAATTTATAATTATTTGCCAGGCACTTTAATTCTCATACCTACCCATAAAATAACTATTGTTATCTCACAGATGTAGAAACTCAGATTTATAAGTATAAAGCAACTTAGTTACTCAAAATGAAGACAGATAGTTAAGTAGGAATGTAATACAAAACAAGATATCAGGGAAAATTTCAAGGTACCATTATGCCTTTATTTTTTGTAGAAATGCCCATAATATAGAATTTTATTTAGTCGTGTAAAAAAAGAAAAAGAAATTTACTTGTTCAATGTCTTGTTCTCAGTGTCAATATTCAACATTCATGAAATCTATATTCTAATTTTTTCCTGGTTTTAAAGAAATAACTTTATTTTTTTCTTTTTTGCTTTTTATTTTGAAATAACTTTATTTTTAAACAGTCAAAATGTGATTCTACTTTCTTTCCTGGAATGGTCGTTTTAATAGGTGGGGTAGATTATAGAATTCCATGAATCACTTAGGAAAACTGCTTGACAGTTTCCAGCAAACCTTGTGTAACTTTTATGAAACACCTCCAGTCACTTTGTCAGGTAGAATTTCCCAAGCACAATCTTTTTCAGATTCCGTTGATTCCATTTTTAAGAAAGCTTAACAGTAATAAGGCATTATCCCACAATGTGAAAGCTCTGCTCTCTTTTCCTTTTTAATTGAAGGATCAAGTATTCACATAGGGAACTCTCTGCCACGTTCAATCATCATCCGGACCTCGGGGGGAGCCCTCAGATGATACATACTGCCTTGCCGTGCTGGAAAAGACAAACAAATATGTTTGGAGCATCCGTATTTACTACCCATGTTATTTTTATGACACACTAAAGCATTGTTGTTTAATTCTTACAGTAAACAGAATTCTTCAGTGTAAATAGAGATACCTTGTATTAGATTTACCTTGTATTGTACTCGCATTGAATTCCTTGCTTATGTGTGACAACCTTTTGAGCACCTCAGGAAATACAGCCTGACGTAAGATGATGTAGAGGCACAAAGATACAGACCCCAGTCACGTGCTTTATGGACAATTATGATCCAGCTTCCCTGTGAAAATTAAACACTTTAAAAATACTATCATTATGGAAAGAGAAAGGTGATAAATTTGAAACTGCTTATGTTGGATAGCCAGTAGGAATTGCATATCCGTTCTGTGGATGATCCGTTGAAGAATAAATGTGTGGGAACTGGATTGAATTAACCTGGAGCAGGTCAGAACCTGACTCCTTACACCACACTATATGGTATGGTTTTATTTTGCTGTAGGTACCTTATTGGTCATTAGCACATGAGAATAAGCAGGTAAAAGCATGAGAAAATGCCACGTAGAACAACATGATAAAATGAATGGCAGTAATGTTTTTGTGTTTTGGGTGTTTCTCTTTGGCCTTTCTAGACTCACTCTCTCTGTTTCCACCTTTGCACTGCAAGGGCGCCCCTCACTCACAGCATCCATGGGCCTCCTCTCTCTCTGGCTTCCTTTTGGGGTATCCCTAGGTAGTGGCAGCCAGAGATGACGGGGTGAGAGGCGCATGTCAGAATTTCTTTCCCGTGGTCCCCTTTCTTCATGGCTGTGCATTCCAGGGCTTCATTTCTGTAGTAAAGGCCATGGTTCCTGTCCAGTGGCCCTTCCTGTAATTCAACCTCTTCCTCCTGGTTCCTGAATCTGTTCTCACCCTTTCCCCTACAAACGCAGCAATGTTTACTGGCTCCTGGCCAACTGGTTAACATGGTTTCCTAGGAGTCCTAGCTGTTACTAGCTGGGGGTATTTTATTATCACTTGTTGCTTTTCCTTAACCCTACTCCAGTCCATCTTTGTAAATAGTTCTTCCACTTCCTTCTGTTCAGTTGCCCATTTGAGTTACCCTCAGTTTCCTGCTAAACCCTAACTGATCCTAAACCTCACTCAATCCATATTTAATACACAGATCCTTTTTGAGAGATGAAATGTGAAGATAAGTTTAAAATAATTATCTTCATTGTAAGAGTGGCAAAAATAAGTTAAGCCAACAAAAATTCCATCTCCTTAAACATTGTTCTGACGCAATGGACCTCTTAAAAGCAAATGAGGGGAGGGATGTTCAAAGGTCGTAGAGGCAGCTTGTTTAGCTAATAAATCCATGATATTTAATTTTTTAAGAGTTATCAGCTTATTGATATCTCACTGAAATCTTTCCTTCATATTATGAAATCTCTTTGCTATAATTAGTCAAATATGGTTTATGGTGGTTTTTCCTCTTGATGAAGTGGCTCTGAGTGCTGAGTTTAGCTTAAACATCAGTTTCTCCAATAGGCCTTATTCTCTAACCCACCCAAACTAGTTTAGCTTCCACCTCCCCATTCCCCATTCCCCATCCCCATCTTTCCTTCCATGACTTTTGAATTAACTTAACACACACATGATGCACCTAAAGTTTGTCTTCTCAGTTAGATTCAACATTTCATGGCAGGATAGATAATATCTGCATCACCAGTATGCAGCCCAGCATGTGGTCGGTACTCCAGACAGAGCTACTGACGCACCAGATCCCTTCCAAAACCAAATCTGTTAAATCGGGCAGGGTTTCTTCTGGAACATATTTTACATTATTTAGTAAATGCTGTACTTTCTCTGTACTTTCTGGACTTTATATGAGTAGGGAAGAAACCTTAGGACAAGAGAAACAAATATAAGAAACTATTAGTTAATTACAGTTGATGTGCCAGAGGGAGGCATACAGACCTGTTTGAATTTGTTTTAGAGATTAGTTTTTAGGAGAGGCATGTATGACATAGGTCAGAATAGGAGGAGAGAGCGGTGTCCAACCTGCGGCCCATGGGCCTAAGGAGGGTTTTTTGAGGACTGTTGTGTTTATCTGTGATGCTGGACATAACAAAAAGTATGCACAAACCTTTTCTTTTGCTCATCAGCTTTTTTGTTATTGTGGCCCAAGATAACTCTTATTCTTCTAATATGCAGCAGAAAAGAAATGAGGTTGGACACTCCCAGTCTAAGACGAGTTTCCCTTAGCAACCAAGCTTAATTCACCCTTGAGGCAAGGGACAGCTCTAAGTTAGTGCCTTTTGTGTGCATAACACTTACCTCCTAAGGCACATTTGTATATGTGCACCCATAATCTCAGATCAACTCCATCAGGCTTCCAGGACAAAGAATATCCCCATTTTATTGGTGAAGAAATAAAAGCTTAGAGAATGTTAGCTCCCTGATGGGTTTTAAAATTATGTGCACATGATAGAAAGGTCATGGTGGGAGGAAGATCTTGTAGGCTTTTGACTCTGTTTTCTGATTTTGTTTTTGAGGCTTACACACTTCTTCACCAGCATCTAAAGTAGCGTCCCAAACAGCACACAAGAGCCAGTTGGTAGGCTGAATGAATAAACATCTACACGTATATGCATAAAGTTGACACTTCAAAATAATTGACCATACAGTTTTTACCATTCTACAGCTTACATTTATCTTTTTCTTTTTCACATGAAATAGACATTTTCCATGTTGGTTTATACAGCTCTTTCTCATTTTTCCTAGAAGCTTAATAAAATGCCACTGAATTATACCCCATCTTTTATACCATTTGTGACTACCAAGTAAGTAACTAGTGTCCATTTTCATTTTTTAGGATAGCTGCATCTCATCAATGCCCGGTACCATTAACCATAAATGTTATAAGCATAAATGATGTTGACAGTGCGGTTGGGGGCTTGGTCCAGTAGACAGTCTTCAGCTGGATTCCCATTTATCTTGAATCTGCTATCCTCCTAGAGTTAGTGTTGTAAGGGATGTTTAGCCAATAGGTACATCCTCAAAATTGCCCAAGGCAAGAGGAGGAGCCCTGAGCTAGTTGTTAATCTTTTGCTTCTAAATAAAAGCACACAAAAGGCTTGACAGTAAAAGAATGAAAAAAGAAAGAAAAGTTAGTGTAATTGTTTTAATCTCAAGCAAAGGAGACTTTAAATAGTATTATTAGATATAAAAAGGGCAATTCATAATGATCAAAGGGTTACTAAAATTAACATTTATTTATATCAAAATGTGTTATAAAGTAAGTGTCTGCAAAAATAAGTAATAGAGTAGAAGATGGTATCCATTACACAATTGACTGTTACAAGATTGTATCCAGAATACATAAGTGTTCATATAAGTCAGTAATAAACTGGGGGAAAGATATGACAAGGCATAAAAAAGGATAAAACTTGAATGGCTGATAAACATAAGAAAATATGGTCAACCTCTTTAGTGATAGAAGAGATAAAAATTAATATCAAAACAATATCATTTGATACATGTAATACTGGCAACAACTAAAAACTCTGACAATGTGAGATCTTTTTGAGGATATAGAACCATGAGTACCCACATGCACCCACCTTCACTACTAGAAATTGATACACTAAAAGGCAGCTGAGCACTGTCTAGTAAAATCATATCAGCAATTCCACTCCAGGATACCTTCCCTAGAACTTGGTGTAGGTGCCTCAGGGCACATGTACAAAACTGCTTATACTTACATTTATATAATAGCCAAAATATGGAAACAATCTAAATATCTATCACCAATAAAATAAATAAATGAATCAATTTTGCCCTGAGCAAATACTTCACAGAAATGAAAATGAATGAAGTACGACTACAAGGACAGAACAAGGACAGAACTCAAGAATATTATGTTGCACAAAGGAAGGTGCAAAAAAAAATCTGCAACATAATTCCATTAATATAAAAAGCAAAACTTAATTATTTAATTTGGGGATGCATTTGTAGATAGAAAAGCAAGGATGTGTTTGTTTGTTTTTTTTTCTTAGAGATAAGGTCTTATTCTGGCTCTGGCTTGGGTTGGTCTTGAACCTGTGCGCTTAGGCAATCCACCCACCTCGGCTTCCCAAGTGCTGAGATTACAGATCTGAGCCACCACACCTGGCCAGGATGTGGTTCTTAAAAAATTTCACATAGTTCTTTGTTAGTATAGTGGTGAGTGAAGGAAAAATTCCACATATTTATATGTGAGGGAAAGAAAGAGCTGAAATTATGGACATACGGGAGATTTCTGGAGTGCTGGCAAAATTCTATTTTTTAACCTGAATGATGGTTACTGCTTTTTGCTTTTTAATTTGTCATTACAATATAATTAATATTTATAAATTTGTATTTATATTTTCTATTATATTTTATTACTGGACTTTTTCATGGAGAAAAATAGGTCTGTAGCAGCTGTTACATATAATGTTCTATGTAGTGTAGAACCTGGATGCTTCAGTACCAACACAGCTCTACCATTTTCTACCTACAGGTAGAAATGTTGGCCAAGTTATCCAATGTCTCTAAAAGCTGTCTTACAAGGGAAGGGAAAAAAATAAAAATAAAAACATAAAAGCTGTCTTACTCACCTGTAAGGTGAAAATAAAACAAAACTCATTCTACTATCAAGGGTTATTCTGAGGATTAAATGGTACCTGATTAAAAGCACTCATACAGTTGTTGCCATTTCAACGTGAGCGTCCTTGGATTTTTAGCTGTTTATTTTTTCTTACCTAGCATGCCTTCCTGTATAATTTTCTGTTTTTTAATTAAATATCATATTTCGACATAATTATAGATTCTCATGCATTGTAAAAAATAGCAGAGGTCCCAGGTATGTTTTCCCTTTGCTCGATTTCCCCCACTGTCAACATCTTTTAAACCCATTGTATAGCAAGCGTTATAAGTTTTTGACATTGATTACAGTCACAATACAGAAAACTTCTGTCACAAGACATGGCTTTTTTATCTTTAAATCCACACATTGAAAAAGAGTTTTCTTTTTAACCAACAGTATAAGTCACGTTAACTTTTTGGTAGCAGGTTTTTATGAGTTTTTATTACTGACTTCACAGTCCAAATCCGATCAAGGTGGACCCTTCTCTTTTCTGACTAGTGAGTGACATTGTCACACCATACTGCTGTCTAACACATCCCAGCCCTAAGTGTCAAAAGTTGTTTTTTTATTAAAGATAAAGTGTATAAAACCATTCAATACATTTCTCCCTTGAAATATGCCACAGACAATTGCAGAAATGTGGCATCCCACCTCCTGACTTTAGTCACAACTGCCTACTCTCCATGGACAAAAAGATGTCTTTAATAATAATTTTTTTCTTTTATGTATTCTAACTGCATCAATTCTTTTTGTTATTGTTGTTGTTGCAGTTTGGCTGGGATTGGGTTTGAACCTGCCACCCTTGGTACGTGGGGCCGGCACCCTACCCTCTGAGCCATAAGCGCCGCCTGGAACTGTATCAATTCTTAAAAATATTTGTAACTGTATGACTTGTACCTACTTCTGAGGTCTCTCCTACTCAGGTCTATTTTATATGTGATTATAAATTAATGTTTCCACATATGACTTCATTAGACCCCTAGTTAGTTCATAAAAATGCCCGGGGTCTTCTGTGCATCGGAAAATCCCAACTCCTCGTAGTGTCATTCGAGGGCCCCAACCGTCGTTGGAAGTCGTGTTTTCTAACAGACTTTATCCAACTACAATAACAACAAATTACAGATCTATCCAGGATATCTTTACCAAACCTTGCACTTTCTTACTTGTATATTGACAAATGTCATTTTCCCACCAGAAGCCTCTTCCTGAATTGTAAACCTTTCTCATTTTACCTTTCATGGCAGACTCAGTTCCATCATGTGGGAGACTCATGGAAGACTCTGCCCCCTTGGGTAGAAGAGTGGGCTGCTCTAAAAAGCCGGCAGCCCTCTTAGCTAGACCAGGTGCTCCCTTTAGGAGCTCTGGTACTTAGTGTGCACCAGTAACGGTGCCATTTGTTTGGCATGAATTTTTTTGTGGCACTCGTCATCCCTGCTTCACTCTTGAATTATTTAACCCTTTTCTTCTCTCTATAAGGGTAGATATTGTTTCTTATTCTTCCTATCCCCCCAAACACCAAGCTTAGTACCTTACAGGTATATGAGTTTTCACTAGCTTTCTAAAATCTAATTGCTTTTAGAGCCAGAGCATATGTATTTATTAGTTCTTAATTGGAACAGAATTCCTAAACATTTTAGAATAGAAAATTAGGTCCAGAATGTATAAGAAGACTGTGGCAAAAGTGAAGTGATATTGCCAGTTCCCACACCTGAATTTATATTTGTATATTTGTATTTGTATGGTCTTGGAAAAAAACTTAGTTCTCCTAAGAGTTCATTTTCTCATCTTTATAACTATTCAAATAGCAGTTCTTATTTCTTAGAATTTTCAACCTTAAAAGATGTAATCCTTGTAAAGCCCGTAGTCTGTCTATTGTCTCGCTCTAAGTAAGGGATAGGAGTGTTTTTCAAATAATTACTTCTAATTATTTTAAGCGCTCTATGATTTCAAAAATACTCACCCGGCTTGTCAAGGCCTGAGCATTTTACCTTCCCCAAAGCTATCCAGATGGCCAGGCGTGGCGGCTCACACTACAATCCCAGCATTCTGAGAGGCCGAGATGGGCGGATTGCTTGAGCTCAGGAGTTTAAGACCAACCTGAACAAGAGAGACTCTGTTTCCACTAAAAGTAGAAAAATTATCCAGCCATTGCGACAGGCACTTACAGCATCTGTACTCCCAGCTACTTGGGAGGCTGATACAAGCGGATCACTTGAGCCCAAGAGTTTGAGGTTGCTGTGAGCTGTGACACCACTGCACTCTACTCAGGGTGACAGTGTAAGACTCTGTCTCAAAAAAACAAAAATGAACAAAAATGGCTAGCCATATATGTCCTGTATTCTAATTTAAAAAGAAATCAAAAAGGAAACCATCTCCTTAGATTTCAGTTTAAAATAGTCACTATATTATTCATTAGTTTTTGTTCCTCAGCTTAGGAATCTGAGGCCAACAAAATTAAAATTGTCGTATTAGCATGCTTTAGACTTACGGCTTACTAAATATATGGTTTAGAACTGAATTATACAATGTTTCATATTAGACTGATTTTCTTGATGTCAAAATCAGTTCAAAATGAGATATATGTGTACATATGTGCATATTACTTTAACACTTGTTCTACAATTTTATTTGGCAATTAATCCTTTAACTCTTCTTACGTATGCTGTCAAATACTGTTTACCTCCAGAATGCGGGGTAACTCCCTGTGTGTCTGAGGGCCTCTCCCATGTGCAACTCTGGACTTTGTTCTCATCAACCTCCCAATTCAGCTGCATCCTGGAAACGAAAAACTTCCTGAGCACTTGAATTAGCTGTCACAAATCTCACTTAATTTCATTCTCAGCTCATCTGCCATATACTCACCTTACTCCAAGCCCTTCTTTCTCTAACCATCTATTCTTTCTAAAACCACGGTCCCAGATGTCAGGGATATCTCCTCTCAACATAGATTTCTAGGGACTGACTTGCTAGCGTCAGGTAGACACACAAAAAAAGAACTAACTTTGAGAGACTGTCACTGAGGGAGGATGGAGAACTCAGAAAATGACATAAGAATTGATAAGATGCAGTCCCTGAGTGATGTCTGGGATTATAACTAGGTACTGCAGAATTAGAGAAGGTAGTCTTTGCCGTCCGTAATCACAGTTTCATTCTTTACAAAATGACTCTATCGTAGTCATTATATTCAGCATGAGAAGGCAGGTAGGTATGTAAGTATTTGCTAAAAAGATTTCCTTCAAAAATGATTAAGATTTTTAAAGTTCATACGTAAAGGATGAGATTTAGTTATAATGAAAATTAACATCTATAAAATATCTCATTTCCCAATATGTCAGATAACACGAGAGATTATGCACATAATCTTAACATAAGAGAAATTCTCTGTACCCCAGTTATGGAAGAAAAGGAAACTATTCACTTGGATACTTTCTATCTCAGTTGAAAAACAGGTCAAGTAGATAGCATTGCAAGAGTTTTACAGTTTCTTTAAAACCTTCTGCAAACCATTCTGTGCACGTAAGATTTGTTGGAGAAGGTTAAATGATTGCTGGCGCATCATTAGGGGGGAGGTCATTATTATTTCTGTGCCTATATCCATTTTTTCTTCCCTTAAGTTTTCTATTTTTAGGTATACATAGGTGGTTTTTTCACTATGTGTCTTTCATTTCTTAGTCTTAATTGATTTGTGTTTTTCTTGTGTCAAGAATTAAATGGCCTTTAATCAAACACTTTCTATAGCATTCGTGAAGTTGCCATAGATGGTTGCTAGCAGCCATACTTCCCTGGAGTCATAAGTGGTACATGATAGAAAAACAAAATTCAGAAATAAGGGTGATGGACTTACGGGAAAGAAAAATCATATAAAGTTATCTTCTGAAAGGAAAATGTGTCAGGGTAGTAGGTTTTTGAAAGTATTAACTCATTTAAATTAAAAAATCCTAAGAGAATGCATTGACCAAGATCTAACTGTTAAAAGCACAAATTGCTAGGTTTTTGAGACAGAAGATATTTTACAGATGGAGTTAGTTTCTAAGGTGTTGGAAGGACCAGAAGAATGAAAGGTAAAAGGTGGTGAGTACTGAACTAGCAAAAAGGGCCACTAAAAGGAAGTTGGTCCCTGCTGCTGGGTTTACTGATTTGACATTTGAACCCTTATGAGACACTGCCCCACCCAGAGCTGAGACGCCAGCAACATTCTGCTACTGAAGAGGCTGAACGTGCCAAAGCGACCTTCCCGCCGCCTGGAACACTGGAGGCTGCAGGTGCCCTCTCCCTCCACGATGCAGCAGCTCTGGCATGCTTTCTTCATTCTTCCTGCTCTGTGTTTCTAGGGCGCCTCCCACTGGCAAAACCTAATAAATAGAAAACCAGCAAGCAAGAAAGTTAGTTGCAAAGGTACTTGGTGAGCTGACCAGTACAGAACAGGGTATGGAAGTGTGGATATTAAGTGAATCATCACATTAGCTATTGAGCATTCAAGCTCACTCTTCTTTCCACCACCTTGCACCACCAAATGTAATCACTCTGTGCTTCTACCTAACGTGACATGACTGGGCTTTGTGTAAATGATGCTTTCATCTTCATCATCATGTTAATTCCCCTTTAGTTCAGACCCCACCCACTGGGATAGTCTGCAACTTAATAAAACACTAAACTGTGGCTGGGTGTGGTCGCTCACACCTGTAATCCCTGTGCTTTATGAGGCCGATGTGAAAGGACCACTTGAAGCCAGGAGTTCAAGACCAGCCTGAGCAACACAGACGGACCCTGCATATAATTTTTCAAAATTAGCCAAGCATGGTAGCACGCACCTGTGTTCCTCACTATTCAGCTGAGGCAGGAAGATCATTGGAGTCCAGCACTTTGAGGCTGCAGTGAACTGTAATTGCCCCACATTCTTCCCAGGTGTCACTCCAGCCTGAATGACAGAGTATAACACTGTCTCGAACAAAACAAAAAACCACTTAAACTATAAATTAAAACCATTATAGAAGTTTATATAAACTTTCTTTACCTAAATCAATGGAGAAAAGGAGGAAGGAAAATTAGGTATTATATATAAATCTCTATGTAATCAAGAAGTCAAACATAATTTTTGTTTCTTTAGTTAATTGTGAGGCCATAGTTGATATTTAGCACTTTTTCCCTTTGTCCTCAACCGGTTGCTCCCAGGGTTGGGATTTTTTACCTAGTGAAGCATCCAAAGCTTCATTAACCCAGAGCTGGTGTCCCTAGTGGTTCTGTCTTACTGGGCTGCAGACTTTCAGTGCTGAGTGGGTGGTGGCCCTGATTATATAAACAGATGCCCTTTTGCATGTCCTGAGCATTCGAATGCACCAGGAACCCAGCCTCTCCTTCCAGACAAACCCTTTCTTGTCACCTATAAGGATAGTGGCCTGAGGATCTCAAATGGCCTGGGAATATTCTGTTTCTAGTTGCTAACTAAGCAGTGCCTTTGTTGCAACCCATGATGTAAGCATTTCTCCGTGTGACTAGACAAATAAACATGCTTTGAGTAGGTGATTAAATATAATAGTGGGGAAAAAAATACATTTACTTTCTCCCCTTTCTTCCCATCCCAACATTTTCTCACCATCTAAAACTCAGCATCCAATATTTGTCCTTAGTTCACAGCCCATGCAGCATCCTGTAGGAACCTCAAGATGACAGGGCGTTGTCGTCACTCAGCTCGTTCTGTCATGGGGACTTCGAGAGGACATTCCAGCAACCTCTCAGGCTTTGGGTTGGTAAAGTGCATTTCAAGATGTGTAGCGTCCAGGGATGTTACCTGACTGCCCTGCTTCTCTTGTTGTAAGTGGATTCCTTAATCAAAAGCAACATTGTGAGGGACATCCTGCCAGTGTATGCAACATTCTGTACGTTCATGGACTACTGTGAGCAGATCTGCAAGGGAGCAGAGGGACACTGGGAAAGAGGTCCTAGTGTTACATTTCCCTGATGAATGGTATCTCTAACGTGATGATAGATAAAGGTCGAACCAACTCTCAGGTCATCAGTAAGACACAATTTTTGCATTCATAAGGATGATTCAGGCTCCTGGCAGACAACTTTTGGGGACTTCCTTGATGACCTTGACTTGTCCAGAGACTTTTGTTTCAAACTCATTCCTTCTCCAAACCCTCTATCTCTGAGCTATTCCCTAATACCATGCTTTTAGCATCTTTTAGGTATAGAGATGTCTCATTTCCCAGTAGTCTTAAATTCTCACTCTGTCTTGGATGTTGACATTATTACTATGCTATGTGTTAGTTGATTAATTATTTCAATCAATATTTATTATGTGCCAATTATGTTTTAGGCATGATGCTAAGCTCTAGAAATACATGGGTGAGGAAGAGCCACGATTGCCTTGGGGACCCTAGAGTCTACTGGGGAGGTTGGGCAATTAAACAAGGAATAATACTACTAATAATGTGATAAATGGATAAGTGCTATGTACTGTAGGAGAAAAAGCCAATTTCTGTCCTGGGGGAAGATACCTGCCAGAGGAACATTTAAGATAATTCCCTAAGAACACACTCAGGGAGGCCACTGTGAACTTAATTTTACTTTGAAAGAGGTTCTAATTTGTAGTATTATGTTTAGTGAGTTTGGGGATCCTGTATTCTACTGATCATAACTCCATGGTTATGCTAAACTCTAACTTCTCATGAAGATATTTTGAATGAATAAATCAGATGATTATATTCAATAGCTGTGCAATTCTCCTATCTGTTAGTTGACTTCGTGAAGATTCACATGACTTTCCTTGTGAAATAAATTTCAATTCATCACTGAAACTAGCAAATCAATACTTTCTTTTAACCCATTCATGGGTACTTCAAGACTGTGATCTGTACAGTTCATCTGTGCAGTACATTTAGGTGATTTAATTTTGTAGTTGAGAACGTGGGCTCTGGAGTCAGACCACCAGGATTCAAATCCTGAGTCAAACACTTGCTGGCTATGTGACCTTGAGCAAGTTACTTAATCTCTATACTACAATTTCCTCACCTACAAGGTGATGATGACACTGTCTATTATCGGAATGCTGGGAGAGAGATTTTAAAAGGAGTCAATACATGCCAAGTGCTTAGAACAGTGCCTGATACATACTGAGTGATATGTAATGCATTAACAAATAAAATCGCTTTTCCTCTGGAGCACATCTATTAAGAATGTCTTTTTCAAAAAGCAATAAAGATTATAAATGTGCCCACTTACTCCTTTTTGATCTGGAACACAAATGCCAGCAGTTAACGTGATGCAATAGGAAGATTCCTATACTATATTACTGGGTTCTATTTCCATCTCTATTAATTAGCTTCAAGGGTAAAGCCTATTTTATCCTTTGGAAAGAAGCAGTATTTAGACAATGGGAAATACTGTGTACTGTGCTTTAGTGATTCACTGAATCTAAAAATCACATCAAGAACTGCTTGCTTGCTGAAAACATTGTTTGCTATTGTCTAGTAGTTGTACTAAAAGGCAGTTATTATCTTCATAGGTGTTATCACAAGTTATGGATTGTATCTAGATGGTGTATTACTTCACAATTCCTCAGAACGCAGCTGCTTCGCATATGGATTTGCTCCTTGGAGCCTGCATTCCTTCAGAGTCCAAGCATGCACAGCCAAAGGTTGTGCGCTGGGCCCACTGGTGAGTATGTGAATTTACATTCTGGGAATATATTCGATGTCAGATGACACTGAATATGAAGCAGGAAGGTAGTGGTGGTGACTCACTCTCTACACAGCTAGCCTTTCCAGCAGGATGGGATGTATTTTTCTTTTTATAAAAGTTCATTTAACAGTTACTAAGATTTTATATTCCACATAAATTTCAAGACTGCACATAGGTCTAGTGAAGGACAAAATATATATTTTACTGAAATAATGGTAAGTTGGCTGGTCTAGTAGGGAATCATAAAATGTTGCCTCATTTAGTGACATATTTAAGGTAGATGTTTTTCTTCCTAATAATGGGTTCAACAACTAACTTTAAGGTTAAAAAGTGAAAATAATTGACTCTCCATAACTGCTACACTATAGCAATACCGATCCCCAACAAGAAGTTTAATCAATTAAAAGGTTGAGTTTACTTCATACATTAGAATAAAATAGTTGTATTTCATGAATGTGTTAGAGCTTCATAAGAACGGTGTTTAAAGTTACACTAATATCAGTTTTGACATTCACATTTCAAGGATCTATATCTGAAATGTATATCTATATTTTATTATCAGTTAAAAGCTTGAGAAAATTATGCTTTTTATTTCTACTATAATTTAGAAAACCCAATTAAAAGTATGTAATTGCCATAAAGTAGCAGAACATTCTGTAGTTTCAAAACATCAGATAATGCTTTTGTGCATTTTTCTTGATTAATTAGTTTTCACTTATTTTAAGGGAAATACGTATTAGTTTTAGATATTTTTTGGTAATGTTTGCTAATTCCCTATCATTTTAATGCACCCTGTCTTCACTGAACAGTGTATTATATAAGTATTACCTTGAAAAACAGCCCTGTGGATTAATTTTTGCTTTCTTACTTTTGATCACTTCTCCCATTTTGTTTCAGAGATTGGTTGCTTTCCAAGCAGCTAACATTATCCATTGGCGGGGCTGAGTTTTTATTGCCATTAAAGGTTTTATAGCCCAGACCCCTCTGATGGATACTTACCCTTAAAAGCAGGAATGGCGGAAGGCCAGCTTGTCCTCTCCATTCAAAAAAAAGGAAAGAGAAACAAAAGAACACGTGACATCAGCTTGAAACTTACACTTTTTCAAAATGTAAACTGCAAATTGTGCTTCTAGCAACTAAATTGGTTCCACGGTGTCTCTTGATGTTCTGGCAGCTTTGAATAAGGGGCACGCCATGACCGATCCACATCCTGCATGGATAGTAGCAGCGTTAACCGTTAACCTTAAGAAATCAAACGCTTTAAAAAAAAAAAAAAGAAACGAAAAGAAAACACACACACAAACACACAAAGAAATCAAATGCCACGATGCCCTGATGGGAAGGGAGAAAACAGAATTGTGGTGTAAAACCTTCTCTGCCACGACCTCATCCATTCCAGACTCAATCCTGACCTACAGCACAGAGTTATTTTCTCCCTTGATACTTTTCTTTATCCTGTACTCAGTATGCAAACACTTTTCCCCAGTCAATGATCCATCTCTAATCGCTGGGATTGAACAACAATGTCTTTATTTAGAACAAGTCAACTATAGGCTGCCAAGAAGTTACAACGCATGGTCTTCAACTGGTTTCTGAAATATTCTTGTGCCAGTTACATCGTACACTCTTAAGCGATTACTGACCTTAGTTTTCTAAATAGTTTTGCATATCTCTCACAGTATCATGAAGGATGTAACAAATTCAGCCTGTTTTGTTGGTGATTCTTTTTAATGTGTCCTTATTGATTTTAAAAATCTATGAATCAATCTTAAAAGACAGGCTTACCTATCATGAAATTATAATGTGATATTCAACAAAATTCAGCCAAATGTAGTAAGGGTGTATGCATGCCTTCTAACGCTATTTTTTATCTAAAGCCCAATGCTAGAAGATTTTTAAATAAAACATTTCATTCAACCAAAACTTCATTTATGTATTTAAATCTTTTCTTAGCAGAAATCAAAGAATTGATAATTGAAAGAGTCTAATTTTTTGTTCACTTAATAACATCTCCTTATGATAACTCTTACTTTTTAGAAAGAAAAGTCTGTTTATTTTACATTTTTTACATATTTACTACCATTGTTACCCATGTATGCAGAGAAATACTATAGTCAGTGTTTATTTTTTTCCATACATTGTTTTTATTTGGCTTTGAAATACACATTATGATATTTTACAGTGGCTATACCATCTGAATTATGCTATAGGTTAACCTTGCAGAAACTTTTCATACGCTAAACAAAACATAACAGCTATATATTTGAGGAAAAATGGTTACAAACTTGTTAAATATTGGTAGAAAATCTAGCTACGATTCAGTATCTCAAGGAGAATGGGTGATGCAAATATTGACTACTTAAGCATTAATTAAATGGACTGTATTTGCATGGCTTGTTTTTGTGTATATACAAGATGACTGTACTTATGATAATAGATTTTGGTACATTGTGTGTGTGTGCGGTGGGCATATACTCTCTCCTACTATTAATCTAGAAGTACTTTAAAGAAAAGGACCAGGTCTAGAGTTTTCTTTCCACTTCCCTTTTTTTTGTTTTTGCCTGTAAATGACCATATTTATTAAAAATGAGAATGACAAAAACCTGGTATATTTCTATCAAATAATGCAAGAAGTATGTTTTCCCTTTCACTTTTTCAGAAAGATTGATCTAAATGTAATTCTTTGTTATGATGTTATATATTCAGTGTTTTTATGACAAATGTGTTTTTCACGCTCTCCAATGTGGTACAGTTCATCTTCAAAACTGGAAAGTTGCTTATCTATGAAAGCAGAAAAATGTAAAAACAGAAAAATTTGATAAAATAGAGTATTTTTAAAAGGAAAATATATAAATTCTGCATTCTTATTTTAATGTAGTATTAGCTCAATATGTTTGTCTAACCTGACCAAAATTCATTAGTAGTTCAAAATGAATTTCTCTATACCCATGTGAAAAAGATTCGCCTGTGGTCTGTCCAGTTCTTGTACATTTAAACAATGCATTAAACTTTTAAAGAAATTCCGATGTTAAAAACAGTTTACGATGCCTTTGATCCTAGTTTTATGATGCTAATATTCATTGTGAAATTAAATCCAGTGACTGGAAGTTTCAAAAATGTTTGAAATAGTAAAATAAATTAAGATAGAACCCAGTGAGAATTTTTCAATGCTTTTTTGGCTTTGGATTAAATTAGAAAATCAACCCTTCTCATTGTGCATTTCCATGATAAAAATGCAATTTTTTCATAGGACAATCACCATTGTTACATAACGCCAGTGGAGTCTAAGATTGAGAATTTGATGACCGTGTCTGGCCTTGGAACATTCATTAGATCAATGCTCCAGAGGCCCTCTTAAGAATGAGGTGCAAACCAATAGGTTACTGCTGTGTGATATAGTTAAAAGCTGCCACGGGTTCTTAGTGATAGCGTACTTACACAGATAAATAAATACACCAAGGTACACGTGCATGAAAACACACTTCCTTTTATATTCATTTTCAAAGAAGGAAATGAATTTATTTAAGACATCTTAATCTTAATATCAATATCAAGAAAATCCTATATGAGAAGTCTGCCGTAAAAGTGCTGTTACGTTTCCTTAGGAAATATTCTACTAAATCATGGATTTCCAAACTATTACCAAGAGAAATAATGCCTACCTTAGGAGGGTTGGCGTAAAAAATTAAATAAAATATCATTTATCTACGAGTTTCTGATACATGGTAACAGTTTTACTAAAAGTGAAATTTTATTAAAATGTTTGTGTGTTTTTATTGCAAATTAGTTCTCAAATAATTTCTATGTGTCAAGGGAGGTTTCCAGGGCAAAGTTAAGCCAAGTTTACCCTCCTGAAGTGCCTTTTCCTTAAAATTCCTTTTAAGGCAAGGTAGAAAAACAAAAAAGTGAAAGAAAAAATAATAAAAATAGAAAGACTAGGTCAAAGCATAATAAATAGTATGATTGCCAAGCTTAATTCATAATAAGGACAGAAAAAATATGCTTATTGATTTTGAATTAACCAGGTATTTAAATGTTATAACATAGTATCTGGAATTGGCCTTCAGTCTTCAACTTTTTAAGGCTCATTTTACTTGAAACACTTTAAAATCATTCCATAACCATTTGAACTATATATATAGACACAATGAAATCAACTGCATTGTTATGAAATATTAAAATGATAAACTGATATTTTTCTAGTCATTTCTTTAGCATTCATACATAGCTAATTAGACTGAAAAAAAAAATGAGGGGGAGTTATAGACCTAAAGAACCTCATAGCTTTTCTCTGATGAAAATAAAACATGTTGTGACCTCAGGCTTATTAAAAATTAACACTCAGTCTTTTTCACATTTGTTTTCATAATTGGGAAAGTGTATTCACCCTAACAAATAAAAGTTTCATAATTGAGAATATTTGCCTGCCTAAGTATTTCGTGTCTGATCGCCATGGGAGACATGATCCTTTACTCTGGGAATAAGGTTGAAATTATCAACATAATAAATTGTGAAAGGTCAAATATTTAGGAGCGATGCTTGTAAGTTGAAAGTGATTAGTTAACCAAGTTTAAGCCAGTGATTCAAAGGCAGCAACCCCTTTCTACTGCCTTGCTAGCTTCATCTTTCTCTAATCACTTATTTTAGTTATTTAGCTACTGAAATCTTCCTGTGTCATTAGGGATTACATTTTATTTCAGAGACTTCCTCTTCCACTCATTCATCTTTTGCTGTTTTCTTCATAAGTTTGTTAACACAGTATCAATATTTTTTTGTGATTATACCTTGCGGATAGAGGTGCGGAGGTGTTTTATTTCTTAACTTCAGCATGAGGCCCTCTTTACATACCTAATAGCAATGCAGCTCACAGCAAAGTGTGTGTGTGTGGATGGGTGAGTGAGGACGTTTGGAGTAGCTTGTGTGTGTGGGGACGGGTGAGTCAGGACGTTTGGAGTAGCTTGTGTGTGTGTGTGCATGTGTGTGTGTGTGGATGGGTGAGTCTGGACGTTTGGAGTAGCTTGTGTGTGTGTGTGTGTGGACGGGTGAGTCAGGTCGTTTGGAGTAGCTTGTGTGTGTGTGTGTGTGTGTGTGGACGGGTCAGACTGGACGTTTGGAGTAGCTTGTGTGTGTGTGTGTGTGTGGATGGGTGAGTCTGGACGTTTGGAGTAGCTTGTGTGTGTTTGTGGACGGGTGAGTCAGGACATTTGGAGTAGCTTGTGTGTCTGTGTGTGGACGGGTGAGTCAAGACATTTGGAGTAGCTTGTGTGTGTGTTTGTGGACGGGTGAGTCAGGACGTTTGGAGTAGCTTGTGTGTGTGTGTGTGTGTGGACGGGTGAGTCAGGTCGTTTGGAGTAGCTTGTGTGTGTGTGTGTGTGTGTGTGTGTGGACGGGTCAGACTGGACGTTTGGAGTAGTGTGTGTGTGTGTGGACGGGTGAGTCAGGACGTTTGGAGTAGCTTGTGTGTGTGTGTGTGTGGACGGGTGAGTCAGGACGTTTGGAGTAGCTTGTGTGTGTGTGTGTGGACGGGTGAGTCAGGACGTTTGGAGTAGCTTGTGTGTGTGTGTGTGGACGGGTGAGTCTGGACGTTTGGAGTAGCTTTTTGACAAAGGCAAAAGTCTATTACCTCAGTCATGAACTTACAGAAACCGACGGTCTATGTTTCTTCTCTTTTGCAATCACATAGAAATCGTTTTTAAGCAGTCGTAGAAGTAGTCTGTGATTAGCCATCGGCACAATCACAGCGTGAGCTGATCCATGGATTCTGGAAATCACAAACAGAGGCCTTGGGCAGGAGCTCATATTCTAGACTTTAGCAGCAGGAGGAAGAAAACTCAAGGTATGCTTTGATCCTGCTGACAAAATGAGGTATTACTACAAGAGGCTACTGTCAAAATAGTTTACTTCATAGCAAAAAGAGATTCTTTGAAGAAATATGCTCAAAGCAAAGCATGCACTTACTTTATTTGCAAACAAAAATAAATCTTTTTATACTCACAGGTGGAAAATCGAACTCTCGAAGCTCCTCCCGAAGGAACGGTAAATGTGTTTGTCAAAACAGAGGGATCCCGGAAAGCCCACGTGAGCTGGGAAGCACCTTTTCACCCTAATGGATGTTTAACATACTCAGTTTTTTTTACTGGAATATTCTATGCAGATCAAGGTAATTGGTTTATAATTTTTAAATTCTAAACGACATTAGAAAATTTATTGCCATTTAAAAATCTTTCTGTTAGCCGCAGATTTTAATTTCTTTATTTTCTCTAAGATAACCTGTACTAATAACTTCTGCAGTGGTTCTCAGAGTGTGGTCCTCAGAACAGCAGCAACAACCCCATTCTTGGAAATGTAAATTCTCAGCCCCCTTTCCCAACCGACTGA
>CAUYRH010105111.1:37500-95388 GCA_963574655.1 Perodicticus potto
TGTATGATGCCTTTTCTCCCATCTTAAAGACATGGTCATATTGTTACATAAAGAACTCCCTCATTCTTTTTCTCGATTCATATTATTCAACTAGATAGATTCCACCATCGTTAGTATAACCAGTGCAACCATTGGGAAATGGACATTTAATTGTTCCCAGTCTTTTGCTATTTCAAAGAATACCTTAATAATAAATATATTGGTTTGCCATTTTACACATTCGAAAATATAAGTATGAAGAACTCCTTGAATAAATTGCTAGTTCAGTTGTAATGTGAATTTGTGACTATATAAGATATTATTAAATTTCACTCCATAGAAGCCTTACAATTTACACTCTTATAGAAAAAAGCATGAGAATGGCTGTATCTTTACAGCTTTGTCATCAGAGTATATTATCAAACTTCTCTTTACCAATTTGATATGTTAACAATAATATCTCATAGTATCATGAGTATCCATTTCTATTATTAAGAGTTATTTTGAACATATTTTCATTTGCTTAAAAACCATTTGTATTTCTTTTCCTATGAAATCTTTGTAACTTTGCCCATATTTTTACTAAGCTTTAGAAGCTCTTTATATATTAGGAAAATCTGTTATGCGCGTAGCAATATTTTTACCATTGTTATTATTTTTCCCTAGCACTTTGATGCTTTTGTTTTTAAAACATGTATAGTCAGTCCATTTGGATTTTATATTGATATAATATGTGAATCAAATCTTATTTTTTTCTCAGAAAATATCTCATTTCAAAATCATTTATTAAATAATCCATATTGTTCCCCACTGGCTGGAGTTGCCATCTTTAAAAGGTCCTAAATTTCCACATGTATATATAGATATGTCTAGAAAGACCTTTACTTTTATTTACATTATTATCACACCATTGCATTTTAATTATTAAAGGTATAGACTATATTTTAATGCCTCATAGGTCTAGTCCCTCTCATTATTTTTATTTTATACACTTTTACTCCTTAATTCCCCCACATCCCTGACACTTTTATAAGGATGGAACCGAATTTATAGGCAACAAAGGTAGAGTTAGTGTCTTTATGATGTGGGGATTTTCTAATCAATAGTATTATTATGCTTTTTCTTTTTTGTCTTTTTTGTCTATTTAAAGAGCTTAAAGTTTTCTTCATTTATATGTTGCACATTAATACTTCATAACTATGCATGGTTTTATAGAATTATAAATGATATGTTTTATATATTAATAATTAAGTAACTTAAAAGACTTACTCTTCAAAATGATATGTAGAAGTCCCTCTCAGGAACTTGTCTTCCGAAAGCTACACGTTCAGATGTTTACATCTGTCTATTGATGAGCAGCCATCCAACTGCTACCACACATCTGTGGGCTTTTGTTACCAGGATTTGTTGTCATTTTCCCTAAGGCACAGAAAGTTCACTAGAGAATGAATAAAAAAAGAATTGTTCTTTCAACTAGTTTTTAATAAACCGAATCTCTGGTATATAAAATGGCATCAAAGGTTGGGCTTGTAGGATCCCTGCCCTGAGAGAATCTGCAAACAGAGAAAAGGACACAAGCAAACCTCGCCAGGTCATTCTCAAGTGAGGCGAAAACAAAACCAGGTGTTGGCGGGACCAGTGGAACGGCCAACTGCGGGAAGATTTCCGAAAAACTCAGCTCTCCTCTTGGATGTAATCACAAATTAAAATAATGTGAGCATGAAAACAGCAAAAGATGACAGTGTGCACAAACACGTGTGAATGGCAAAAATGACCAGATCAGCCAACATACACTGGGATGTGTTAGTATATATTTTATGCCATTTGCTAATGTCCGCCATAATATTAGGGTGAGCACTAGTTCTGCGAGATTCTGCCTGCTTCGAAACAAACATATACTCAATTATGAGGAACATCTGATGTAAATTAATTTTTCTAGAGTGTGCAAGTGTCATTTACTGACCTGGAATAAGTGCTTTGCTCGATGACTCTCAAGAGTGCAGCATTCATCTCGCCCAAGTGAACAGTCAACTCCCAGGGATCCGTTTACATCTTCCATATTTTTTTCTCTTCACACATATGAACTAACTAACAATTAAATTATAAGGAACAAGTTTATATCGCTCTTTATGAAGCACACTGAATGGGTGAGCTTTTTTTAAAAAAAATGCATGTATATTTAGGAATAAAAACTAAAATATGTGCAGTGTGGTAATAGGAACCTAGCTTATGTGAAGCCATTTTTAAAATTATAAATCCTCTTTAACTTATAGATGGAAATGATGTGTGATAAGAATTTAGGGTGCCACAATTATTTTGTAAAGTTTCAAAAGTATTTTCAACTCTAAAACCATCTAATTGTCAGGAAGGAAAATAAAACATAACTTTAAGAGAAGAAGAGAAACAAAATATTCTTATATCCTGCAGAAGTTTTACAAATGCCAGCCTCTTTACTGCTAGCCTTCCTCTAGATTCTTTGCACTGATCCTGTTCTTAGTAGACGGTACATGTAGGCGCTTACTGTAGAGTCCTCTGTGAATTGTTTAATTCTTCATCATCCTTCCTTTTGAATGAATTGGGAAGTGATCTTCATTGCTTGATAACCTGACAGATTGTTTTGTGTCTGGGTTTCTGAGGCCAAGCACCATGTGCTAATGGCTGAGTCCTTTGTGCACTGGTAACTCTCACCTGCTCTGAAAACCTGGATTGTAGCTTAGTTTTTATCATCAAATGCCTCTTTTTCCTAATCCTCTATTTTGTGTCGTGTAACAGAATAAATATATTTATTTGTGGAAAAAAAGATGTGGATTACTGGGGGAAAATAGGGTAAATGAAAATGATCCTTCAGCATTAGCAAAGAGAATTTCATTTTAGTAAAGAAAAAAAAAGTCTGATTGATCAATTAATACAGGTGAAACTGAATCATTTTGTGGCTCTTTAAAAATTCTGCCTGATTGTGGATAAGTAAATAGGTTTGGGGTGTTTTTTTTCTAATATGCATGCCTCCAACCAAACAATTAGAAATGAATCTTTTGAAAGAAAGAGTAAAAGGAAAGAACAGGGAAGGGAAGGAAAAGGAAGAAAGAAAGAACAATTTATAAAATTTAGCATCATTCAGATGCTGTTCTTGCTTGTAAAATCTAATGGTCCTGGAAAAAAAAATTATTAGTTTTTAAAAATGAAAATTTGGAAAGAATATATATATGTATATTCACGTATATATTATCTCTGGGTATTAAGAATGACTTATCTTCTCATTTTTCCTTTTTTATGTTCTCAGTTTTTAAATTTTCTACAATTAATACCAATTCTTTTTGCAAAACAATTTTCGAAAAGCTGATGAGAGAGAGACAATTCCAGAGCAATTCGGAGTGAGAATGAAAACAGTGCCCTGAGTTGAGTTAAAAGGTGTGGGTGGCAGGTCAGACATCTTCAGGTTGAAGCTTGCAGAAAAGTGGAAAGATATCCCCACATAAATTGTGATGATTAACCAAGGAAAAGTCTTCTGGTAACTTCCATAATATTAATTTTTCTTTGTGTCTCATATTCTGCCTTTATTTCTTGAATAGTTGCTAGTTTTGTTTTTGCAAACAAAACCTCTGAGGATATTGCAGAACAAACAAGGAAACTAAGTAAGAGTGATGAGAAAAATAAAGGAAACTAGTTACAGCTGAGGCATGAAGACGGTGTGAGGCAAGGACCAAGGGTGATGGCGCCGCATCCCCCATTCTCTGAGCATAAACTTCTCCTTCTTTTATAATAGCATCCTGTATCTCATTTCAGTATCAGTGTCAAGTGTTTTCCCCATCTGGAATCAAAAGAGAAAAAGGGAAATTGAAAGTTTAAAGTGAATAAAATATTTACAAGTGAATAAAGGGTTTAAACTCTCTGAATGCATATTTTTAACTATAGCTTCAAATCTTCGCACCCGGAATGGGCAGGCTTATCTTCTCCAGGAGTTGCTAGTTACCAGAAAGAGAGCTTTGGAGTGTCAGTATAAAGTGCTATAAAATCTCTCAAAAAAGAAAAATAAAAGCATCTTGCAAACCCAAGGAAATGTAGTCCATCTTTCAAGGTTACCTAATGAAATTCAGAGACCTTTGCACAGTCTGATTCTCGGATGCCTTTCCTCTCAAAATATACTGTTTTAGAAAAATTATAAGGGGGGGGAGATACAAAAGCATTTGTTTTCTTGGGAAAGTTAAGAAAATAATTATGCCCGGGAACCCATTAGATTTCCAAGGAGTCTGTGGGAAGGCTAATGCTGTTAGGAAAGGGACAGCTTTGTTTTATAGTCCCTGGTGTCTGCTTTTTAGTGTGGAGGGAAACGCACGGTTTCAGAGCTGCGCTTGCAAGCCAGGCAGTATATCTGACACACTGCCCCTGGGAGAAGCTGCGAGTGGGGGAATTGTTCCAGTGATGCAGTACAGCTTGTAACTTGGAATCCCGTCGGAGAACTTTGTAGTTGCTTGTCAGTCAGTGGGAAGATAAAAGAGGCAGCTTCTCTTCAAGCAATTTGAATTCATTTCCCCGTGATGAGTTAGAGGGTCAGGCAGCAGGAGTTCACCTGCCATCTTACAAAGCGTGTCTCTTGGCGGAAGAAAGCAGTGGTGCAAAGGCAGGGGACGTCTACCTTGGCCTTGTGGAAGCAGCGCCACATGGCCTTTCGTTGGTCCACTTACCCTGATCTCAGGCCTCGTATTTTTAGAATAAAAAGTCAAAGAATGCACAGCCTTATTCCATTAAAAAAAATAAAACCCAAAGCATGAAAACTGAAACTCAGTAATGTCTAAAGGAGCAGGTGACGGTATCCCACATATAAGCACCTATCGAGCACAGCATGGCAATCGTAGATATCGTACTATGTTCTTTTTTTACATTAGGTAATAATTGACAGTACAGTTTATGTTACAGATATAAAAGAAATTAAATGGGTAGCACCATAAGAATTTCTTTTGTTTATAAATAAAATATATTTATAAATAAACAAAATTTCTTTTGTTGGATCTCTCCCTGACCGGTTCAGTTTCAGATGTGTTTTCAAATAGCACCAGAAGTATTAGGAATGATGTCTGTGGAGAAAGGTTCTGTGTTCAAAGTAAGTGTGGATAGAAAAAGCAATGAAAATAGAAGAGAAATAGGGAACATTATTCTCGTCCTATTTGTTTGGAAAGCAAATATCCCTTATGCAAAAAAGAAGTTACAGTTATTATAACATTACATAAATTTCCAGCACCTTTCTATAGGTATAAATATGCACAAATACAAATGCAAGAGAAATACCCAAGCATTTTATCTGGATTAAAGTCATTACTGCATTGTTAGTGAAAATATGAATGAACAATAAGATAAATAAGATAAATGTCATTTGAAATATTTAGCTATAGAATGTGTGCCCCTTGAATCTATTGACACCTCTGATTATATATCATGTCACGGCCAATAAAGCTATAGAAACGTGTAATTAGGACATATTCTTCCACAAGAATGGAGTTAAGCATTAATTCATCAAACTTGTTTAAGACTCATCTGTTCTCAACATTCACACGGCAGCTTATTGAATTTGCGTCTGATGTCTAATTGGCTATTTTCTTGACATAATGAACAAGTGCATACTCTGCTGCTGTGTTTGTCTGTGGAGGCGGTGACATAATGATGAAATGCAAATTCTAACAGCGCCCCGAGGAAGGGCAGCCACCCAGGCGTGTTTTCGTGGCTTAAGTTCGTGTTTCAAGCTCCGCATCTTTGTGAAAGAATTTCCCTATTCTAACTCTTTGCGAAAGGAGCGGTGAGAAGCATAACGCCATCAGCAGATCCCCTAAATGGCGCATCTTAGGCTTCGGGAAACTTTGCGTAGGAGGAGGCAGGGAGGTTGCCGACTAGAGGCAGCTTTCTCCAGGCTCCTGCCCAGAGGGAGAGGGACTGGACCGAAGTGGACTGAGGAGCTGAAGGTGGGGAGCTGAGCTACGGAAGAAGGTAGCCGAGTGCACGTCATCTCTGCAGAGGCAGGCTGCCACCCACTCCAGGGAAGAGGGTCCCAGAAAACAAATTCCAGGTACAAAGCCCATGGCCAAGAGGACGAGCGCGCCCTCCCCCAAGTGGGGGGCTCATTGTGGGCTCTCCCCCAGCCGGCAGGGAACAGAGGCCCTGTCACTTTACCCTACGGCAGAGAGCCGCTCGACACGCGGCCCCCTGCTCCAGGGAGGTCCCACTGTGAGCCTGGGCACCACCGTGCCCGGCGTAAAATCCGACACATACTTTCCCTGCAGTTCTGAACTCCCAGGCCACTCTTCCTCCAGAGCCTGGCGGTCTGAAGCTCTGCCCCCTGCAGAGCCCGCAGTGTTTGGAAACTCCCTGAGAGGCCTGGACATCGTGTGGGACACTGGACAGCAGCACGGAAACAGTGACTCGAGTGGAAGCAGGGGTGCTAGGGCGAGAGGGGACGCACCCCCTGATTCTGATTTTGCCGGTGATCTCTTCTGACTCGGTGGCTCACCAAAGGGAACCAGGCTCCAGCCCCTCAGGGTTGCCGGTGCGGTGGGTGCGTGGGGGGGCAGGGGTGCTGACATCCGGGTCTGACTTTGGCAGGTGCACCTTCCTGACTCGTTGCTCCCTGGAGGGAACCAGGCTCCAGCCTCTCAGGTTGGTGGGGAGGGAACTGCCTGTGGTTTCCTACCATTGGACCACTGGAGACCTTCTGAACTCTCCCTGTTGAGTGAATGTGCTGCCCAGGACAGTATATTCTGATTATAACTGATTATACTGGCTATAATCAGTACAATCTGATTATAACTCTCCATCTGGACTGTCCACACGGGGACCCTCCGAGGTTGAGTAGCGGTGGTTTTGTAGCGGGAGGGACGGATTCTCCTCCAGTTCTCACTGGTTGGGGGCAGGGCAGGGGACCATATCTGTCCCCAGCAGAGATTTCAGCCTAATACCACTGTGACTTGTTAGGCCTGGGTAGAGGCTGGCTGACTACAAGACAGAGCCGGCTAGCGCTATCTCACCACAGATGGAACTGGAATGCTAGCAGGAGCCAATTCCTGCAGAATCCACTTGGCTATTTTTAGGACTTTATCATAGAGTTGTAATAAACACAAAGAATTAGCAACATTTTTCAATTGTTACGTAGATAATACTTAACTTAGAAGCTATAGGCTTAGATCATAACACTATATTTTTCTTCAGAAGTATCTTTTTAAAATGATGCCAATTATAAATGTTATTATTATTCACTTTTCCTATGGAAAGACACATGGGTACATTAATGAATGTGTGCATAGATAATGTATTTGAGATCTTACTATAAACCCAGCTGTGTCCTTATTTACACATTTACCATTATATCATGAATACGTCTTATATCACACAAAATCATTCTCAATGGGTACGTAACATGCCACTGTATGGATGTGTCAAAATGTGTTTGCATTCCCTTATTGTTGGATATTTTAAATGTATCATTTTCATTGTTAGAGTATTGTTAACACATACTTCTTCAGATTTCCTCAATATGTACAGCTAAAAAGAAATTGCAAAATTAAAGGTTGGGGATTTTTTCTTAGGCACTAGATAATAAGACATTGACAAAAATGCTTTCAAGAAAGATCATATCAATTCACATGACTCCTAAGAGTATATGGATATGTTCATCTGCCTGTAACTGTACTAATTTGATAGGTAAAAGTGGTAGGTTGCTTTAATTTGCATTTCTTTTATCTTTATTGAAATCAAACAATTTCCATGTGCTTTTTCCCTATTTGTTTTTCTGTCTTTGATTTTTGGCTGCTCACACATTTTGTCCAGAACATTTTAGAGGTTTGAAAATTTGTTTTGATATTTATGGCAGCTTAAATATTATGGATAGTAATTATAATTAATTACAATTTCGAATATTGTATTCAGTTTACCTTTTGAGTTTATTGATGAGGTTTATGATGTAATGTCTAGAGTTTATGATAATAAAAATCTTTGCTTGATTATTTTTATAAAAAAATTTTCTCCATCCAGAGTTGAAACATATGTTACTTTATTTTGCTAAGTTTGAGAGATTTAAGTGTACATGCAAGATGGCACTTGTTTCTGGGCTATTTAATCCTTCTTTATAGCTGTTTCTCTAAAAAATTCCTTTGTATCTTAAGGGTAGAGTTGCTATTTTCCCCCTCCGGCTTATTATTCATCTTTGTTAAAAGGTCTTGGTTCTTCTCATATGTATTTTCTTCCAATTGAACATTAGATTGAGTTCAAAAATGCATTTATATTTTAATGGACTCTTCTTATAAATTATTTCTTGGAAAATTTACAGCTTCAAATATTTTTCAGCTGAAAATGTGCTACGATTCCATATATTTAAACATTTTATGTCTTGCAGCAAGGTTTTGTTATTTTCTTCATAGAAAACTCATATTTCTTATTAGGTTATGTCTAGATATTTTGTTTTGTGATTGTGTTCATTTATTTTTATTGTAACATTAAAAGAATGACTGGTATTGTCTCTGTGTTTTGAAACATGCCCTTTTGATGAACAGTTTCTTTCAATATTTACAAATCTCTGGGTTAGCGATTTTTCCACCTCCATGAAGATACAGAGGTCCTTATACTAAAACAACAGGAGTCTAACCCACTCAGTTATGTGAACTCAGCTGTATACAACACACTAATAGACAGAAAGGACACTTTCTCTTTGAACAAAAAGAGCTCTAATTCAAGTTCCATGTCGCAAATCTAGCCTATGCACTATGATTATTTTAAGTAATACACAATCAGACTACTTGACTAATTATTTGTTACCAGTAATTTCAGATTATTAAAATAAATTTGTGAAGTAAATATTAAAAGATTTAAAATATTCACATCCATTGAAAAATCCAGAAATTCTCCCTGGAAATTTTAGAAAGAAATAATCAGATAGGTAACCACAAAAATATTTATAAATTATGTTCCTGACAAAATTTATTTGTACAATAAAAATCAAGGTAATAGGTGTTCCAAAATGTCCAACTATATAGATTGAAGACAGTGGTAAATCCATTAGAAACCGTATGCAGATTTATATTAATTAGGAAGGAAATGTATTTATATTAAAGCTACAAAACAGTGATCTTAAGAAAATTCTATAATTGTAAAATATGATGGTAGGTTTTATATAGATATAAATATATATATGCATATCTTTGACTAAAAGCCATCAAAATTTTAATGAAATAACAATAATTACCTTAAGATTTCAGACAATTTTGACTTTTCTCTTCATAGTTTCTGATATAGTCTTACATTTACAATAAACATTTCTTTGATAATCTGACGAACAAGGAATGTATTGAAGCCAAAAGATAAAAAGGAGGAAGGGGGTTTGCGACATGTTTCATCTTATAGCAAAACTGTTGGAAGATTTTAGAAAATGGCACATCTTTGAACCTCAATTTTTTTTTATATATTCCATGTTTTATTATGTTAATATGTATGCATGTACACAGATGCTTGCATATATTTAGGAAAAGTCGAGAAAGATATGCACCTAATTATTAACAAGGGGCACCTCTGGAGGGAAAGGAAGAAATGTATGGGTGGAAGGTGGGAGAACTTGCCCCCCTTTTTTTTTTTAAATAATTTTATTAAATCATAATTGTGTACATTAGTGCAATCATGGGGCACAATGTGCTGACTTCATGTACAATCTGAAATATTTTGGTCGAACTATTAAACATAGCCTTCATGGCATTTTCTCAAGACCCTCAATATTCTTAAGAACTCGGTTAGAAAACTTGAATTCATCATGTAAGGAACGTTAAAAATCTTGTGCCTCAGTTTCTATGAGAAGCCCAACTGATTTCAATTACTGTTTCGTGTCGTCTTGCTCTGACTTCAATCCATTCAACTTAAAGTGGTTCACTTGCGCTTTTCCCTAATAATTTACGCCTTTATGATAATAGAGTTTCTTATTATCTTTTTGATTTGTGCCCTGTTTCCTATTTAATGATTTACTCTGTACAGCTTGCAGGCCACTGTTACCATACTAGAAAAATTATTATGCTATAATAATTATGGTACCATCAAACTGAATTAAATTATGTTTCATTGTAAATAGTAAAATGTATTAATTTTTTTAAAAGCCTTTTTATGCCAGTGAGGATAAATAAAGTTACCTTTACATACTTTCATTAAACCCGGTGATAGTACACGCCAAATTGACAGAACTAACAAATCAACTTATAATACTCCCTTTCAACAAGTTCTGAAATCGACTTTCTTAGGCCTATAAATTAAATGCATCATGTTAAATAGAATGTGTACATTCTGTGAATAAAAGTTTCACCTCCGTCTTGTGTGAGAATTATGTAGGCAGATCTTGGAACAATGAGATTGTCTTCCATTGGTTTAAGATGACTATGAGCCTACATTTTAAATGTGCATTCTAAGTTTCTGTTTAGCACATCAGAGTAGTACTTTTCAATATAAATATGTAATGTGAAAAACATGTTATTTTGAATTGTTTAGTATGAAAATTAAAAACCATAAAATGAAACAGTAGAATTTAATTTTGTGGTATATCTTGTTCAGTTCAACATATCCTAAATACCATCATTTCCCCATGTGATTAAAATCTCAAAGTTAATAATGAGATAGTACATTATTTTTTATACTAAGTCTATGTGTATATATTTTTACATGTGTAGGGTTCTCCAATTCAGATATTTTTAAATCTGTATTTAGATTTCACAAAGTTTTCAGCTGAGAAAATATATACACATACCAAGTTGTTCCAAACATATTTAAAAGTTTTCTAAATATGTTAAAATTAAATAAAATTGGAAATTCAGTTCCTCAGCCATACTAGTCATACTAGTCAATAGCCCTATGCAGATACTGGTTAATGTATTGGACATTGCAGTTAGAACACGTGTATAAGAAATTAACTCAGTGGAAAAGGTTAAAGTTAAATCACTGACAAGCTATTGGGAGTGTTTTGTCTCCTGAATCTCAAGGAACACAATTTGAGTTTTGTGCTCATTGAATCCCCTGGTTGGCAGGTTGGCGCAACTGAGAAAATTAGTCAGTTGGTTTGGTTTTCTGCTTTTTTTCTCAGTCCTCCAATTTTCTTTAAGGCAAATATTTTTGCCAAATTATGTTGAAAGCACTCTCTCTCCTGAAAAATCTCTGCTATCCTTGGAATAGCCCTCAATTTAACTGTCCTATGCTAATTTTGGAAAAGATTAAAATTTCCAAAGATTAAATTTCCAAAGAGTAAAAGATTTTTCTTTTGGAAAGAGAAAAAAATTAAATTTAATTAATGTTGTGCCATGCTATTTTGTTCTTGCTTCCCAACTGTTCCATAAGTCATATAAATAAGAATAATATATGTTTACTAAGCGATTCCATAATACTTTATATTACAGGCCCGTCATTTGTGATGACACATTGAAGTTGGCCCAGGAAAGCTAAACGTATATCATACGTCAAATCACACCTTCCATCAGGTTTAGAGAAGTATTCTCCCCTCCCATCACAACTTACTGCGATAGTACTTGGCAGTATCGGCATTTCTGATATGACTTCTTTTGGCCAGCTCAGCATTCTTATAAAATAAATAGTTTTCTCACTCTGTGATTGAAAGGGTTAAATAGTACCAATACATTACACTCACAAAAGGATTTATTTTGTTCTCATAAATCAGTTTTATTCCACATTTTTATTATTCCCTTGGGTGAGCTACTCCAATTGAAATCAATACAAGTGCAAGTGATACACTCAATCTAGGTATTTGATTATGGATTGGAGATTCCCAGCTCTTCTTTGTAGCTAATTTCTTTCTGATCATCTCCCCAAAGAATGGAATAGTCTTATTGGCAACCATGAGCTAATATAGTTGTAAACATATTTAAGAAGTAGATAATCATTTCGTTTATATACTGATGATGGGAGGTCAAAAGGTAAGAAAAGATTAAAAGATAAAGACTTAAAATATGTTACTGTATTTTTCTTAAAAACTGTGTAAATTTCTCAATATTTTTCTTAAAATGAGCTCAAGTTTTAAAATAGCTTTTCTTTCTTTACAAAAAAGGGCTATTAATATAATTGGTGGCAATAAACCGAACTCTTAGGGTCCTATTTGGTAAGTGATTATTTCTACTAACAAAGATGTTATCTATTTTTATACATTTTTTTAAAGTTGATCCACATCAAATGTAACTGGTCTAGGTACAATAATAAAACAGTTAAGGTGAATAAAACGCCTTTGAAGGGATGCAAGCTGGTTCTTTTCATTTCTATAATTATCCAGGCTGGAAAACCACCATCTGGGGGATTTAAAAGAGAAAAACAGTTCAACTTTAAATTGGAAAAAGTGATTAAGTTGTTCCTCAAGAGGCCAACATTAATATATCAAACTCTCTTTGATTTACAAACAAATTTATATCTTATGATCCTTTACATATTGGACGCTTATTTGGGGACTCATGGTACCACATTACAGTTCTCTTGCTTCTGACTCAGCCACCTGTTCTTGGTTCTTAAGCCAATTTTTTGGCATAGGCACAATTAAACCATTTAGTAATTTGTTTCCTCATACTTAGAATAAGGCGATATTCGATGCACTTATCTGGTTATTTTTGTTAAAATAAATTCGAAGATAATATTAACACTGTATTTGCTAATTTTAGCAATTATTTTAGTCTTATTTTGCCACAACAGTATCGGTTCTTGGAAGAGCATCTTTCTTTGGGGGGCACATTACCTACTTCTGTCTTTTCTATGGAAGGTACATACTTCGAAAGTTGTAAAAAGTCTTTCAGAAGCAGTTGAAAGAGTAGACCATCTTTCTTTCATCCATGAAGTCATGAATTATACTTTAGTTACTCTTATTCAGCCTTTTGAACAACAGCTATCAATGCACTTAAATTTCCATTGGCAGACTTCAGAGAAATGTGGAATTAGGGAACTATCTGTACCGTATTTTCTTTCTGCTTCTCTCCTTTCCAGTAATTTGCACTTATAAATGCTGAATAATGAAAGACATTCAAAGCACTAATGGAGGGATAGCGCAGCAATGTATTACCGGGCTAGATGAGCAAAAGACCTTTCCACATGCCCTGTTCCATGCTTTATTCAGATAATTAACCTAGAAATCGGGAACAGCTCCCTCTAGTTAGGAAGGCAGAACATTTTGAAGAGGTGGGCTCTCTACTTGTTTAATTTGGAGTCTGGCAAACTTTTTCTGAAAAGGAATAGGAAGTAAATATTCTGGACTTTGAAGGCAATATAATCTCTGCCGTGACCTTTCAGTTCTGTAGCTGCATCTTGACAACACCTAGAAGTGTGAAGTGTCTTTATTCTAATAAAACTTTATTTTTAAAAGCTGGGGGCTAATTTAGCCCTTACAGGCTATAGTTTGTAGACCCTTGGTTTTGTTATAATTTGTTTATAAACTAAAATATAATTTTATGTGCTTTCCTTTGGTATTTTCATCCTCTCAACATTTCAAAAATTACAAATGCTAATTTAAAAATTCATGTAGTACAGAAAACAGCATTCAATAAAATCCCAGTACTTGTAATGTGAATAAAGGGTGGACATAATTCTAGGCCCTTCTCAAACCGTAGGTGGTTTCTGGGTAGAAAACAACAAAAACAAATTTAGCTCGTCCTCCTCATCTCACGGGGACTATATGCCATTTTTTCCTAATGTGAGTAGAAATGGGGTCTTCCTTTGTTGCCCAGGCTGGAGAACAGTGGCTACGAACAGGTGTGATCATGGCACAGCACAGCCTTGAACTTCTGTCTCAGCTTCCTGAGTAGCTAGAACCACAGGCACACACCATTACACCTGGATAATTTTTATTTTTATGTTAAGAATGTTTTAGAGACAAGGGTTATGTTGCCCAGGCTTTCTTGAACCCTTATCCCCACGTAATCCTCCCACTGCAGCCTTGGTTATCTTGTCTTTCTATGTTAGAAGCCTCTCTTTCCTGCTGGCCACATGTGGACGTATTTAGGATGTTATTTCTTCCTTCAATTCATCTTGCTTATGCCTTGTGGGGCTGCTCTGTCTAGACTTTGCTTTTGTTCTCAACTTGGTCTACTTCTTTTCCTTTCTGGTGCTGGTCAGTCTTCTCTCGATCTAAACTTTGGGGATGGAACTAGGTGTTGCCATTAATGTACTCACCTGTCACCTACTGGGGATGGGAGTGAGATGGAGGGTGTGGCAGGATGCAGAATCCTAGGGAATCTAGTTTTTTGTCTCTACTGAGAACTGATAGCAAGTCCTTTGTAGCAGCACCTGCTCCATATATCTCCCACTCCTGGGAACGTTGTCTTCTTCCCACAACTGAGCACAAGGGTTAGGGCGTGGCCAGCCCTAACTTTCCCTGCTACCTCTACAAGCTGTTCCTGGTTCATTTCTCTTCAGTTCAGAAGAGATTTACCTTGGCCTCTATTCCTTCCTCTGAGAACAGAGTTAGAAAGTCTGCTATACTGAGTAAGAATTTACCATACGTTTCTTTTGCTTTAAGGTTTCAAAATGAATTTCATTCATGTGTTCCTTTGCATTATACATTTGAACTTGGAGAATTTTTAGCTAAAATTGATCATCCTATTCTTCTGTTCTATTTCCATTTTGTTAGGTATTTTGGAATAGTAATTCTGTGGTGCTACCTAATCTCAAAACTTTTGTAAGTCCACAATTTATTCTGCAATCTCTTCCCAGCAAGGCGATTCATGCTCACAGTTGAAAGACTATCACCCATGAACTCTGAGATGATGTCCAGTTATCTCTACTTCCTAGAATTCAGGCCTTTGTCATCTCCTTGCCTTGAATGTAGTCACAGCCTGTGCCTTGCTTCTAATCTGCAGATTAGAAGGGAACAGGATGTCTCATCTACATGGTTATGTTACATGCAGTTGTAACTCATCTTGACAGAATACCCTCTCCTCTTGATACAGGAAGTAGCCATGTTGGGGAGGCTCACATGGGAGAAATGAGGGTGAAATGCCATCAATGCACAGGTGTTAATTGAGGACAGCCACCAGCCAATAGCCAGGAAGAGACTGAGCCCCTAGTCCCCATAACCATCCAACAACCACCAGAGCTTGGAAGAGATCCTTCCTTCCGGGAGCCTTGAGATGGGACCTCAGTCCCAGCCAACACCTTGATCCCAGTCTTTTGAGACTACAGGAACATCTTACTGAGTGATTGTCACGAACAAAGCAGATAGAAGTTACCAAAAAACATGACATAATTCTTACTCAAACACTGTGCTCCTGAAATGGGAACTGTCTCAAACAACTACAGCTTAGTAATAAAAAGGAAATTTTGAACATTTCATTAAACAAAGAACGGCTAATAGGCTCTGTACTGGGATCACTAATGGTTGCCAAGTTGCCCCCTTGATCAGCAGCAGTAAAGCACTAACGGCTCAGAGTGTTTGGCATGTTTAGTAAAACACTTCTAGAACTCTGGAAGGAAAAATTGAAAAATTTTTTTGTAATAAAGTCATCATGTTTATATCCAGTGTTTTGTGCAGAAGCTGAAGACCATTTTCTGTGGAAGTGCATTTGTCCAAATAGCTCCTAGGTGATGGAGATAATGGCAATAGTTTGTTCAGTGGGAAAAATAACAGTCTGCCTAAATGTGGGAAAACATAAGTCAAAGTAGAAATAAAACCTCACATTTCAGAGTATGACATAATTAATATAAACAGACCAAACTTCTCTAATTTACCATACTCATTCATGGTAAATCTCTGAATCCACCCATGCATATTAAACTATAATGAATTTTATGTATAAAAGTGTGTAGTGAACTATATGTGTAACATAGATTATATGTAGCCCTCTATATGTCCATAAACATGTCTTTTTTATAGACATTTTTTGATAGCAGTTTTAGGTCTACAGCAATATTGAGCAGAAGGTACAGAGGTTCTGTTCATCCCTCCTGCCCTATAATTCCTGTCTGAGATTAATAAAATGAGATTCATTTAGAATAACACTGTAGCTCATAGAGCTACCTTGCTGAAAAAAAAACATGCTTTAGAAAACTTTAAATAATGATTAATAATATTTAGGAGGGTGACTGTGGAACACTAGGCATACCCTCGCACACACATTAAAAAAAATCAAAACAGAACAAAGCAAAAATCCTGAATAGCCTTCGTGCTGTTGTCACTTCTGAATGAGCGCACTTAGGGCAAATGTTTCTGAAGCATATTTTAGTAAGTTGGTGAAATACTCTCCATATTTATTCTCTGAACTACAATTGTCATGCTAGCAGAATGACGAATTTAAAGAATCAGAGAAGTACAGCTTTTACTAGCTGACAATAAAAATCACTCTTACAGAAAGTACAGTAATGGTAAGAAACAGGATGTGTTAATCAAGCACTGTTGCTCTCAGAGGCCTTACTAGCTCGCCGGCTACTTATTTCTTTCTATTTCAAAATGTGCTGTGGAGAAGACAGTTTTGTCTATAGACCTCTATTAATATTTTCTACAGCTGTAAATATTTTCTACATGGTTAAAAACTTAAGAGCAGGAATAGCTTTGACCATGTGTTAATTACAGAGTAAACCCATACCCAGCACGCTTCAGATCCTGAACATGAAATCTTTTAGAATGGTGGAATTTGAAAGACACACTTACTTTTGGGGTAAACTAATTTAATATATTTAGAAAGAATAAATAAAACTAATTTAAATATTAATAAGGACTATCTGATGTGACCTAGAATTCTGAGCTCACATTACAGGGCTGATTTGCCACTTTGCCTGGTCACAATTTTGTCTTGATTTTGGTATTGGCAGAATCTGTGACCGTGTGGACATCACCTAAAAGTGAAACCACAGTGTGGAAAATAGAGCAAGAAGTAGAGAAATTGGTTAACACTTTCTCTACCTTAAGTTGTAATTGGATTCAGAAAAAGGCTAGCTTAAAGCAGGACCAGGTCTGACATATAAAATCCTCACAAGGTAACAAGAATCAGTTTGGTTTGTTCACTGTCATTTCTCATTATAATCTTCGTCATGAGAATGGATTCATGTTGTGCCACTTTCTGTTCTTGTTACAATCTTTGTCACATGAATAAGATATCAGGATGTTAAGGCCTGGCGTGCAGTATTGCGTGTGTGATGATACTGTACGGGGCTAGGCTGACCTTTGCAATATTATGTATTCTGATTGGTTGTTCATTTCACCTCTTTCCTACAAGTTAATAAGGCTGTAAAAAGAGAGAACTGAAATGGCCAGCCAGTCAAATTATAGAATATTGAAAAGGTCAGAGCAGTACAGCACAGAGGAAAAATGATTATGGAATATATGGTGCATTAAAATTCTTGTGCCAGTGATTATAATAGGAATGGGAAAAGATACCCATTTATGTTATTTCAATCTAGAGAACCCCATAGGGTGGTATCCCCGTGACAGCAATCATTTACGCATCCCTGAATCATATGTGAAAATAGCGCAGTGTTTTTCTTCTATTTACATTTTAAAAAACCCTACTAGTCAACAGATAAGAACAGTAAGATTCTCATCTTAGAAGACAGGCATTAATGTTGTTAACATTTTGGTAGGAATTTATATTTGAAGCTGACGAAAAGGTTCGTTACAAGTAAAATCTATTGTTCACATGAGGCGTATTTGGGCTATTTCTTCATTTAAGATTTTTTTTTCAATCTACAATAGGAGATTAGCACCAAATGAATTAACCTCCTTCAAGACAGACCCTTTAGAATGTGGAATATTCTGAAAGAGCAGTTAGAAGTTTGTTTACAAAGTTTGACATCACCTCTATAAAATGTGTTTTGCCCTTGTGATGTGTGACATTGGCCCGTAACCAAAGAAGCTTTCCTTCTCTCACGACCTCAGTCCTCAGTGGGCAGATGGAACAAGAGACACGGTTACTACTTCAATCAGAAATTCTGAAATTAATCATTAGTCATTTCTCAAACTTTTTACTCATATTTTAACATTGCTTAGAGAACAACAGTGTAGACTAGGTTTTGCAGTCTATAGAGGGATCTGTCTTAAACATTGTATTTATACTTGCTGTAGGTAGATTATTTCAGTATAGAGTAAACATTTTATAGTCCAAATCTGAAGGCTAAAGGCATAATTAATAAGGGTACCAAATGTGATCTGGTTACTTTGAGAAGCAGAAGAAATGAATTTTGCTCAGACCAGCCTGAGTATGGATCAAATAACTTTAGAATCAGTAGTTTTCAAATTTTAGCATGCAAAGAAGAATCACCCCGTGACCTCTGGGCCAAACCCTCTGATATTCTCATGTAAGAGGTCTGGGGTGAAACTCAAATATAGGGATGTTTATGAAGTACCCCTGGGTGATTTTGTTGTAGGTGAACCCTGGGACCCTGGTATAGAGAGCCCATGCTTCAAAAAACTTACAGCGAGCTTCAGTTAAAGCTCTAATGGCTCAGAGCAAGCCACACACTGAACGGAAGACAGAGACTCAACTAAAAATCATGGCGCTTGGGGCAGGCGGAGGGTAAGGAGTGGGAAGTTGTGGTTCCAGAACACAGAAGCTTAAAAGGACCTGCACCTTCTCTTTATACTTACAAATAGGGTCAGGGTCAGATGTGAGGCCGACCAGAACGGAATGGTCAGCTGTGATAGGAAATGTTTATCACTTTAGCATTTCAAGCTTGATTTTTGAGGCTGAACCAATGGGGCTGCATTTTCCAGCTCAATGAAAACAGTGAAGAGTGAAGCACAACGGGCTTCGGAGGGGGAATCCAAGCGACTTGCATTTTAAGAATCTTTCCCCCATATGCCAAAGCCCAAATTGGTAAAGTTCAAATGAAGAAAGGAAAGAGAGAGAATGAAGTAGAGGAAGAGATGAAATCTGCGGATCCTGCTTTGCTTTTTGAATCTGGAGATTTTTGAGCTTCACTGAGAGTTGAAATCCTGTCAATTGCTTTAGGTTGGTGAATTGAACTGCACGTTAGCAGGGGTGGGAACATTAGACTCTCTCAGCTGCGGGGTTCCTGGAGATGTGCAAGATCTTTTCTGAGCTGAGCAAAATGGTTATGTAATTGCATACTTCTCATAATTATTGAGTAATTATATACTTCTTATAATTACCGAGTAATCATTGTTCTATAACTAGAACTTAATGTTACAACTAATTGTATAATTACTGTCTATTAATGTTGTTATCTGGGAAACTTAGGATAAAGTGGTACTTAATATATTTTTCCCCTGCCATGCCATTTTCCAAGCTGGCAATATTGTTTGCTTTAGCACTCAAAATTCTCTTTAAAAACAAATAAACAAAATGCAAGGAAGAAAGGACTTCACCAACATTATAATCATAGATATTAACCCATTGATCTTAAATTTGCCCCTGGCTGGAAATGTGCAAAATTGTTTTCTCGTGGCTTACTTTCAGATTTTTCATTGTTGTTTTGCAAATTTCAATCTTTTATAAGATGAGCACAATTATGCTGCTTCAGAGTTGATTGAGCATCTGCTTGGGTCTTTGCAAGACAAGCTGACCTTTTTGAAATTTTACAACTGGACAGTTGTTTCAGTCATATCTGAAAATGCTTCCAAGGACCTAGATATTGTGGGAAATTGAGATATTCTGATGCTGATAGTGTAATTATTCTTAGGCAATGGGTAGGAGGGACTCATATTTAATCTTCACTAGATTTCTTGAGTGCAGGAACTGTGTCTTATGTATTTGGGGCATGTTTGTTTCAGGGCTTATCAAAGCCTTCTCCTTGCATACAATTGAAGCTCAATTATCTTCAGTCAAATAAAATTGACTAGTTGTAAACAACTTATGAAAATTAAAATGGCAGAATTTGAGATTATCAGTTTATTGCATCATGAAATTATCACAGGATGCTATAAAGGTTTTTCAAAACTTCTTACTAATCTGTGTTGTACTTAGTGCACAATGAGATGGAATTTTGAACAATAAGAAAAAGTATGTATTGCACATATATAGGAGTGCTTTATCTATTTCCATTTTAAGACCTTGAATTCCTTTTTTAAGCTCTGAATATGTCTTTGTCTGGCTTTACTAAAAATAAATAGAAATTATTTTTCTCTTACTTTAGTCCGCAAATACCATTTATTCCATTTGAAATAAAGTATTCCCTTGGATGTACCAGTTTCAAGTCCAAATTAATAAATTAGTATATGACACTATGGGTTGCTTCTGTTTATGACATGTGTGTTAAAATTGTCAATAACTTTTAGAAACATTGCATATTTTTAAAAAAATTCTTATGCCAGTGATTGTAACAGGAATCACTGATTGCAACTAAGCATCAGCCCCTCTTTTGTATTATTTGATCTTCACTGATTTCAGTTTGAATTATAATCCGATGGGACAATGACATGGTGGTAAAAGGTGAGATTACTGTTACTTTGTTAATTGAAGAACATTTCATTTTGATTAATAATGCATTGTCGGGTTGAGGAGGAGATATTTTAATAGGTAGGTACTTGCTACTGAGAAAATGAAATACAGGGTACATAATTCTTAATCACTTGCTACTCCTAAATGTGTAAAATGTCTCAGTTGTATGAATTACAACAAAAACAACAACATCATTGCTAGCTGCTCTTTGAGAGCAGCCATAGTAGTTGCTGGGTACGATAAAGAAATGATCTCACTTAACTTTTACAATAGCCCTCCAATGGAAGTACTATATCATTCCCAGTTTACGTATGAACTACAGATTGCGAAATATTAACAAATTTAGCAAAGAGCACATTACTAACAAATGCAAAGACTAGTTCAAATGCAGGACTCTGACCACCAAATTTATGTTTTTTCCTTGCCCTATCCTTTATTACTAAGCTGTGTTAAAATATAATATTATTGTAAATATTCCAGTCATTAATTTTTTTTCACTATACTATCCAAGGTCATTTTTAGTATGTAGCCATCTTTTATTTTTTTGAAACACTTAATCAATAAAGATTGTATCAGTATCTGGGAATCTTGCAAATATGCTTGTTTTTCCCCTTGTAGTTCAATATCTTGTGCTTTTTTATTCATTTACCTATAGTTATAGAATTTGGGTAGGCAAGATTGAACATATATATAATAAAAAGTGTTTTGGCAAAGGAAGAAGGCCATTCAAACTAAATATTGTCATTCTTAATGGTTCTTGGTGTTTTAGGAGTTATAAAATTTCTAAAATCAACTAAAATTAAGCAGTATTTTAAGAAAATGTCTCTTGCAGACATTTTAGTAATACATCTAATGTACGTCTAAGAAGTGTTAAAGTTTTCAGTTGTAACCCTTTTCTTCTTTAACCCTAATTCTGATTCTTCTTAACCTGGAATGCAACCCAGTGGTATAGGAGAGAGAGAGAAAAAACACCAATACTGACAGTAGTCATTTCCCGTATCTTAGACAAGCTGAGATTTGAGAATGGGATCCCTAAAGCTTTGGAAGGATGGTGGTGGTGGGATCTGGGTTAGTATGTATTGAAGGTTCTTAAAAACAAAACAAAACAAAACAGGTAGCTTCTGCATTTTCCCATAAAGCTTAAAACATAGATCAGATGAAAGTGGGCATATATTACCTCTCATCTCTGGTTGCTTTTCAGAATATTCTGACCAATTCTTATTTAAAGTGGCATCAGATAGAAATCTGCCAACCCATGTCTCAAGCAAAATGAGGAGAAAATACCTCACTTGATGACATGTAATATATCTGACACATCATTAAGTATACTCTTTATATCCAGAACCATTGTACTTGAGAAGAAAAAATTGTTAGTTTTTGCCTGTCTGTACATAAAAGAAAATTCATAGATTAACAACAACAAAAAAAACTCGAAGAAGTTTAAACAACTCATCAAGTGATCAGTTTACCTCTGTGCAGAATTTTTACTTATTTCTGTGATGCTTATGATTTGGCTTCATGTTACAGGTGTCTTAGAGTATCAGTCAAGTTATTCTGATTGCTCTGATAAATGAATTGAAGATGTTAACCCAGGTAACATTTTGTTCCCATGGTAACAAGACAAAGGAATGCCCACTGATGAGAGCACATGTAATGCTTCTTAGGGTGGCAATCCTCACCCTTCTATTTAACATTTAAGAAGCCAAGAAGATATTCAAATAATAGCAGAGAAGAACCCGTAAATATATACTAACTTTAGTATTTTTTTTAACCAGCAGGTAATAACTACACCCTTCTGAATGGCACAAAAATCATGCATAGCAGTGAGGAGACCAACCTTTGGGTGCTCATTGATGGGTTGATTCCTTTTACTAACTACACTGTACAAGTGAATGTTTCAAACAGCCAAGGCAGCTTGATAAGTGACCCTGTGATGATTGCAATGCCTCCAGGAGGTAAGTCTGTGAAAAATGTTGGCTATCAAATTTTATATAAATGCCCTTAAACAAAATCTCCATTGAACACCTTTATTGTTGGAATAAATTTTTTAGAATTTAGAGGCTGAATTGTATTTCTGGTTCTTTTTGTTGTTGTTTTATTTTATTCAGACTCTTTTCTTGATATTCTTTTATCGTTTTGTTGAGACTATTTCTACCTTGCTCAATGCATGTGTGCACATATGTGTACTATACGTCCACATGTAACACATATGTGTACTGTACACACACATATGTGGCCCATATATGTACTGATGCACACACATGTGACACAATGTGCATATGTACTGTGTGCACACATGTAACACATATATGTACTGTTCACACTTGTAACATGTGTATATACTGTATGCACACATGTAACATGTATGTGTACTGTGCGCACACACATGTACATGTATATGTACTGTGCACATACACGTAACACATATATGTACTGTGCACACGCACAAGTAACACATATGCGTACTGTGCACACACCTTTATTTCTGGATTTCTGTGTTAAGATGAGTGAGAAAAGCTTTTTGTTTCAGATTTCACTTAAATTCAAAATTTATATTTGCAACTTGAGCTTTCACTTTCTACTGCAAGTGGTTCTCATTGCTGGTGTTAAGAAGAATAAGGTGAGAGACTTAAATCATTCTGGTTGGCAAAAAGGGCAGGATGCAGATAATAGAACAAGAAAACTCTATTCACACCACTGTAAAAAGTACTTTTAAATTCCAAGTCCTAATGATTACAGATCACCAGTGCCACTTTCATATGTAAAATGTGATAGAATCTGGATATTTTTGTTTTAAAATTTTCCATAAACATCGAAATAACTGTATTCACAATTACCATTGCTTAGATCTGCGATCAATCCATGTTTTAACTAATTGTGAGACTAATTGCTAAGAAGGAAACTCTGTGTGGGGTTACCCTGTATGTTCCTTCACCACGTTAAGAGCATGATTCTAAGTTAAGTGTTCAGAACGTGTGTTTTCACAAAATACTGAAGAAGTCCCTAGGACACCCCAATCTGTCCAGTAGCCCAACTGGCAGGAATGAGTGTATTTTGGGCTCTGGAAAAATGCCACTATCTTGTTATTGCCATCTGTAGGGCAAGATAAATCCCCCTCTGGTCACAAAGAGTGTAGGAGCAGCAAAAGCCTCATTATAGGAGAAAAATAAGGGTGAAACTGCAGTTTGTATGAGAACCATTTCCTCAAGAAAAGATGCATTACCTATTGTATCTTAAACAGCACTCACCATTATCTACCTTTTATGACTTTATTAAAATTAATGAAATCATTAATTAAATTAATGTTTTTATTAAAATTAAAGCTGTTTACTAAAATGCTTAAAACTCTAAATGGCAGAAGGCACATTATCTAAGAAAATAATACTTAAAAGAGACTTTGGGGGCTGATCAACTCATGTCACTACCATGGTTCATGAACTAATAATAGAAAAAGGGGAATTGAGACCAAATCACGAAACAAAACAAACTCACCCCCCACAAAAGAAATCTTGGGTACTCATATCTTCATTTCTTTATTCTAACCCACATGCTAGAATTGGTGATGACTCTAAACCTTAGAATATAATACCCTTTATTTACATTCAAAAATTAGAGAGTAATCAGTGGCATAATGGAGATTTTATGTTATATAGCAAGACATTCTCAATAGGATGCGTGGAACATTTAATGAGCTATATATCCATTTTGTGGCATTGATACTGATTGAGATAGTTCGTAATTACAGTAACTAAACATATTCCTAAAAGGAGCTAATTTAATTTATTTTTCACATGTTCAAGAATGTATGATCTAATGATTTATTTATATGTGTATATTATTATCCAGTTAAAAACAGCAAGCTCCTATTGCTAACTCCATACACACTTTATGAATATGTCTGTCCATAGAAGGGTTAATATTATGCACACAGGAAAAATCTAAAGTATTGTTTTATGGTGGAGCAGTAGAAGAGAGGTAAATCGTTAACTGAGGCTTATCTCCATCTCTGCCCTGTGGACGCTTATTGGTGTTATTATCATAATGTTCTGCAGTCCCACCATCTCTGGGCTGCACGTAATCATTCACTTCATATATTCAGAGATCCAGAATTCAGAAGATGGCCCTTTCCCAAAGAGGAAGCAAACGTCTTTGAAGACAGGCAGTGATTTGCCAAAGTTTATTACAGCCATTAAGACATACTTTCTTTTATTATTAGATTGTTGTTGATTACAATTAGGAAACTTATAGCTTTGAAATAATCTTTTTTATGACCTTGTGGCAGTTTAAAGGTGATAGCTCATTGATTAAATAGGTTTTAGTTCATGCTTCCTTTTACTTAATGATCTGAAAACATATTATCCTGATTTACACATAAAAATCATGCTGAAAAGCATGTGGCATTCACTAGAATATGTGTGTTTAAGTAGAATTAAATTAGTACTGAGAGTTATTAAAGAAATCTTCCATGCCTTTGTCTACTGAACTGTGTTTCATACTGAAATGAATAATAAATGAACCAGTATACAGAAGCAGAGCAACTTATAGCAGAGAAGACTCTATATGCTATTGACTTTTCCATTACATTTTGATTGTTACCCTTATTGCCATTTCCTTGATTTCAATATTAGATCTTTATTATGATGATGTTGAATTCCTAGTATTTTTCAGTGCTCGATTTTGCAACATTTGTAATAGTACCCTTAGCTGTGTTTACTTCTCGCTATAGTTTAAATACATAATAACAGGAGATTTGAAATTGAAAGTACTGTTTTATCTTCATCAAGTATTTGTTATCAAATGTAGCCTGGAAAACTCCCTTTATCCCTTTAGTCCGGCCAAATCCTATTGACTTTTCAGATTCCAGCTTAGAAATTATTCTATCAGAAAGTCATCTCTTGCCAACAGAGGCTGAGATAGGGCCTTTCTGTATCCTAGAGTACAATCATATTATTTTGAAATTGCCTGTTTAATCTGACTGTCACAATCACTGGTTCTAAGACCTTATAGAATAGGGATTGTTTCTTATTCATGTTTTATCTTCGGTGCGTAGACCAAACCTAACACGTGGTAGGTTCATAATGAATAATTGGTGAATGAGTGAATAAATAACTCAGTCAAGATAGTTTAATGATCAGTTTTAAATTGTTTGCATATTGTCACTAAGGCCTGCCTGAGCCTCATGTCTACCTGAGCAACCTTATACTATACGGAAATGTGACTCTGCCCACTGCTATCCATGTAGGAATGCTGTGGCCGTGTAGATTTAGTTGGGAGCTCAGACTGCAATCTCAGGGTTAGTGTATTGGAGGTAAGACGTATTCTTAAGTTGTACCAACTTATCACACTTTGATTCTTTCACTCCAGTGGTGATTTTTCTCAGGTGATCTCAGGATGACCAGTTTTTAGTTTATATTTAGGAATTTAGAAAGGAGAGATAAGGGAACACTATGGGAAAGATTTTGCCATGGTACATCAATTCTTAGTTGACAGGAAACATTATATTTGCCAGTAGCTAATGCTATTATTTCATGAGAAAAAAGCATGATTAAAAAACATGATAAACCCAAGTTACTTGAATCCAGGAATTAAAGTGAGCAAAGTGATGCTTCTAATAACCTACTGTGTAGATGGCAGGAGCAAATCTGAAGTAGCACTTTTTTATTTGAAAAATTCACTGTAAATATTATTTGGATAAGTAGAGGAGTTTCTCCTTTAAAAAATTATGTAGCAAATCCTCGACTACTGTGCACACAGGTTTTTTGCATTTCTACAATTACTCTATTTTTAGGTTGTTTGTGATAACATAATGCTCATATTTAGCACTGAGGTACTCTTAGAAATGAAGACTATATTTAATCCAAGCTCTTGAATAGCATTATGGTACAGGTTCAAGAGTTCTAGGAAAAATTTAAAAAAATAAAAATGGAATCCAAATGTTAATCCATAAATATGAAATTTTCCTATGGCCTTTAGCCCTTCAAGGTCTAGAGTTACTAATGGGGTTAGGATTTCAACGCTTAATGGGGCTCAGTGCATTAGTGTTTTGTATGCATGGAATTCAGCATTCAGTTTAATAAGTGGTTGACATTGGTGATGTCCCTTAATTTGCTTAAATCTAATTGGCTCTTTTATCAGTCAAACCTGTATGGATTGGCAATTGATCAGAAAGGGTCAGCCATGACTCTGCATGTAGTTAAATGATGGAACCACCAGTTAAAGTCACAGTTGCATGATAATAAGCAAAGGAAGAACAAATGAGCTTAGAGGGGGAAGGCAAGGAAGCTTAGAAGTTTTGCAGGATCTTCAAGTTCAGAACAAAGGCAGTATAGAGTATATAAATTTTAAATACACTGCATTTTGCCTCTAGACTTAAATCTTTTTTTTTCCAGATGAACTGAAATCTTGTCTGAAACTGTCTTTGTTACATCAAAGAACTACTCAGGAAGCTAAAAGAGACAGAAGCAGCATAAAAGGGCATAGTTTAAAATGATTAGTGACAAATTCCATACTGACAAGCGAGAAACAGATTTTTTATGAAAGTTTTATGTTTTTCCAAAAGGAATAATTTTTTCCTGTTTATCTTTTTCTGAACTGCTTCATTTTAACAGTGAAAGGAACCCAGAGCCACCTAAGCTTGTGAATTTAATCAACTTTTCTTCTGATGGCAAATAACGTGTCATTTATACTTTAAATTGATGTTGATGAGAATTATTATAATCTACAGAGTTTATAAAAATGCCAGGCTTGAGAAACCTGTTTATTTTCCAAAATGCATTATTAGAAAATGAAAAACTGAAAAATACAAAATGACTGCGGAGTGGTTGGTTTTAGCAAGTCTATTCTACTGACTCTCTTTATTCCGTTCTCCTCCCCACATCCATTAAAAAAAAAAAAAAGAGTGAAATCCATTCAGAATTAAAACTTAGGCACACTGCAAAAACATAGACTTTAGAGTCCTGGAAACATAGATTTAAATTTGTTTCTTTTACTCTCTGGCTCAGTGAGTATGAGCAATCCACAAATATAGCTGAGCCGCAGTTTCTTCATCCATAAAATAGACTGGATAGTAATTCCCACCTGATGTGATTGTTTAGAGGATTTAAGAAAACTATATATATATATATAGCTTCCCACAATGCTTGTCTTGGTAAACATTGGTGCTTGCTACCTGCTTTGTTATATTTACCCACTTTTTTGTCCCAGGTTGAAAAATAGAGAAGACAAGTAAAAAGTCAGCATCTTTCACATAGGTTGGAAACCTGGGATAATTTTAACTTGTTACATTACTACCCTTTCTGACCCCTTAGAGTGTTAACATAAATATGGCCAGTCCAGTAACCCTGATAAGAAGTGGTTCTGATGTGTATTGGATAATGAAGTAAGCAGGAAGGATGGGAAGTGATTTTCCTTTTGAAATAGCTTTAGCATCCTCTCCCATGACCTCTAGATCATAATTTACAAATGATTTTTACATCAAGTTCTCATTGGCTATCTTGGGATTTCAGTGGGCGGAAAAGCAGTACATTTTCTTTTTTCTTAATAGAACTTTCTTCTGTGTTTATATTGAGCTACTTAGTGATGAAATTATTATGATTATTTTTAATTTTCATTATCTATATATTTTATTCACAAAGAAATGCTTACATAACTTTGTTAGTGCTGGCCAAAAAAGATGAATTTGAACTTTTATCCTAAACATTTTCTAATTGTCCTCAAATAATTTAAAAGAATTAAATCTTGGAATTCAAACTTTGTTTCATTTTTTTTTTTTTTTTTTTTTTTGAGACAGAGCCTCAAGCTGTCACCCTTGGTAGAGTGCTGTGGCATCACAGCTCACAGCAACCTCAATTCCTGGGCTCAAGCGATTCTCTTGCCTCAGCCTCCCAAGTAGCCGAGACTATAGCTGGTGCCTGCCTCAACACCCAGCTACTTTTTGGTTGCAGTTTGGCCGAGGCTGGTTTTGAACCCCACTACCTTCGGTATATGGGGCCGGCGCCCCATCCACTGAGCCAGAGGAGCCGCCCACTTTGTTTCATTTTTATTCAATAGGAAAACTTCAGGGAATGTGCTTTTGCATCACTAAATGAAATGTTGACTTTTAAAAATATCAGCATATAATTTTGGTCCAATAATAATAATAGAGCTAAAAGTATAATGTGTTAACCATTGTTTTTTTTTTATAGCATGAACTACTGAATTCATTTTTAGATTTTAGGATGAATTGAATGATCTTTCATGTATTGCGATGAAACAACTACCTCAAAATTTAGCAACTTACATCAACTATTCTTAATATTTCTTACGTGACTAGCTAATTGTCTGGGTGGTTCTTCTTGCTTAGGAAGGCTGGATTGGGCTTCTCCAGAGCATGGTGAACTCAGGATTTCAAGAGTCAAACCCTATTGTGCAAGCCCCAAAGCAAAATTCTTGGCCAAATCAAGAAACATGTGTATTGGCAGGTGTGATTTACTGGAGCCCTTTTATATCAATCTTCCATTAGGGCCTAAGTGATTGGTTTTTAGTAGGCTATGTGTGTATACACCTATACATATATACATGCAGGTATTATACACACATATATAATTTTTTCTTCCAAATTAGTTCTATTTTTGAAATAATGTTAAACATGCACCCCATTTAAAAAAAAAACTTGAAGAAAGGGATTTACTAAATTTTTCCTTGAAGTAGATATAAGAAAATATTTCCTAACAAGAAAATTAATTTTGACATTTTATGTCGATGTAAAGATCAAGAAATTTCTATCAATAGAATCTTATTTACAATATTTATAGATCAATACTGAAGTAAAAATTTCGAGCTCCTCTTCTATGTGGGCAATTCTTTTAAAAGTATTTTACTTATTTCTCAACTTTTAGAGCTTCGATATTCCAATTTCTACTTGCACCTCAGAGTTGTGAGGGCAGGAACTGTGTTTGATTTGTTTATTTTTTAAAACCTATGTCTAGCACAAGGTATTTGCTGAATAAATGAATTATCAGAACATTTTGTGGTAGTGATAACTTGGAAAATAATCCTGAAGATTATCATTGTGTCTTTTACTTGGATAAATATTTTCCAGGGTTGAGTTCAACATTTAGGGTGAATTTATTCTAAAGTCAATTTATCTTAGTCCTTGTCGAGATTGCCATAGCATAGAAATAAATAATATAATATAAGACCCTCCTGAGGTATGTTTATATATGCGTGCATGTGTGTGTGTATTTAATTTTCTGTTTTAACTACCATTTTCAATTAACTTACCTGTCATAACTGGTGATTGGACAGTTAACCGAAAATGATGGTTAGAACAGAACGGTTTTAAAAATCCAAATATATATTAAAACTAATTTTTTTATGCTGTATGATTTCACTTATATGAAGTTTTGGAATAGGTGAATCTCGTTTATGGTGAAAATATGGCACTTGCTGCTGGAGGGCAAGGTGGGGACAGTGACAAGGAACTCTGAGACAATGGTGATGCTCTGTACATTAACAGGGGTTTGGGCTGCTACAACAGGGACTCTACCCTACAAAAGCAAACATTATAACCTAATTATTGTACCTTCACATCTATCTGAAATTTAAAAAAAAAAGGGAGAGAGAGAAATGCATATACCTGAGTAACCCAAACAAAACTGTAATTTAGAAAAATAATCATGACACATAATCATATGTTTACCAACCTGGTTTTTTAGAGTATTGATTTGCTATTTATAAGTCCATCTTTTTTTTTTCTTTTTTTTGAGACAGATTCTCACTGTAGCCCCCTGGTAGAGTGCCAGGGCATCATCACAACTCACAGCAAACTCAAACTCCGGTTCTCAAGAGATCTTCCTGCCTCAACCTCCTGAGTAGCTGAGACTATACCTGCCACAATGCCCAGCTGAGTTTTTCCTATATATATTTTTTTTTAGTAGAGACAGGGTCTCACTCTTGCTCAGCTGACCTCAAACTCCTGAGTTCAAGAGATCTGCCCATCTCAGACTCCCAGAGGGCTAGGATTACAGAAGTGAGCCAGCTAGCCCAGCTAAATCCAGCATGTTTGTTACAGAAACTACACCCATAAAACATATGTTAAGATCCCCCACTTAAAGCGCTTCTAAAAGGGGAACAAAAATTGAAAGGTAATTAAGGAAGAATCTTATTACAGATTTGTTCTTGGTTTTTATAATTTTCTCAGTCTTTTATTTTTCCTACATTAATTTGACAGCATTGTTTTATTAAGTCATTTTAAGTTCTGCACAGCAGTTAATTTTCAAATAAACAGGCTTCTATTATTTCACTGGTGTTTATCAGTTTAAGTGATATTTAATTAAATTACATAATTATAATGAGAAGCACATTACAGTTTTGAACAGTACAATTTTCTCTTGGTAAGTATACATTCCTCCTGGAAGCCTCAGAATTTTGCCCTTGAGCTAAAGAGTAGTCAACTATCCCCCTTTGTGCGGAACAGAGTAAATGGAAATTTTTTATTTATCTGGCAAGTCTGTTAACAATAGGTAGGTAAAGAGAGCACCTACTATTAAAAAAAGAAAGATAGTGGCATGGTCCACTGGCAGCCGACCCCAGTAGGAAGGGCAGGAGAATGCTACCAAATTCATCTCTTAGGTTAAGTGTTATGAAATAGCTTTGCCTTGAACGAAAAAAGAAATCATTCTTTATATCCCTTCAATTGATTAGAAATTGAGTCTGAAACTTTTGGCATGACTTGCTCAGTGAAATTCTTTTTCTCCTTTGATTTTTAAAGGAAAGTACTGAAATACTTCTCCTATTTTCTAATTTCAACCAAAATCTCAAGGCCCGGTGCAGTGGCTCATGGCTGTAATCCTAACACTCTTGGAGGCAGAGGTGGGTGGATTGACTGAGCTCAGGGTTCAAGACCAGCCTGAGTCAATCAAGACCCCGTCTCTACTAAAAATAGAAAAGCTAGCCAGGCGTTGTGGTGGGTGCCTGTAGTCCCTGCTAATCAGGAGGCTGAGATAAGAGGTCTCTTGAACCCAAGAGTTTGAGGTTGCTGTGAGCTGTGATGCTACAGCACTCTACCCAGGGCAACAGAGTGAGACTCTGTCTCAAAACAAAACAAAACAAAACAAATCTCTTCCTAGGACCTAAGAGGAACAGGCCATGGGTAGAGTAATCAACCAGCCATGGGAAGAAAAGTATCATTTTATTTCAGCATCCTTATGAGAATTAGGAGCAATTAGAAACTGAAAAAGCAGATATAGACCAAAAGGCAAAAGAATAAGTAGATCAGAAATCCATATGCATACCTCACTCTCCCTCTCGCCTTCCTCATCCACTATGGCACTGAAAATTGTAAAACATTTGTATGCCTTTTAAAATCTACTTAGTGCCATGTCAATGTGCTTCTTTTGAAAATAAAATTAATAGTTCTCAAAAATGTAAATTTGCTTGCCAGGTGCAGGTCTAAAACTGCCCATCAGCAGTGTTTTCTATTTTTCATCAGCTCTGTATCCACTTTGATTTATTTGCAAGATAGAAGTAGAGACGTTATCATGCAGGTGGCATGGATATCTTAAAAAATTGAAAGAGGGCAAAGGAATGGAAATAAAAAGAAATAAGCCGTAGGTTAGCAATTGAAATAAACAGTAGGCTAAGATGGTATATTACCTTACTCAGAGAGTAGAAGGAAAGATGAGATTAACTGCCTTTTATAATGTAAAAGCCACAATGAAGATATAGGATGGTGAGGAACAGCATTCTTTAAAACAACAACCTTCTACCACATAAACAGATGGTTTGTCTTTACCTTCAGTATATTAAAAGCTACAGAATTTATATTACATCCAGTTCATATGAATCTTTAGAATAGTTGTGCATAATGTTTTACTTCTCTGTATATCTTCCAAATGTGCTGCTATTTTTTCCCCGGAAAAATCAACCCGTTGAAGGTAATAAAGTAGGAGAATTCAATGAATAAAATGTATTCAAATTCTTAATAAAATAAATAATGTGCTTTTGAAAACACACACCACGCCATTTACTTTAACCCCTACTCTCTCCCAAGCTTGTTGGAAGAGTAGAAGGGAAGGATTTATGGCTGTCTTGTACATGCTTTCGAATGCTTTCGTGAAAATTCTGATCTTTACCTGTTTGGAATCGGTAGTTTACCTTGTTTTGTGTGTGTGTGTGTGAGTGTGTGTGTGTGTGTGTGTGTGTGTGCACGCACGCACACATGCATGTTTGTGTGTTTGTAAAATTATGTATCCTAAGCTAAGGAGAGGGATCACTTTCTGTTTCAGAAGTTATGAAGTTTTCATCACTGTTCATTGTCACTATCTTGACAATGAACTTCCTGCTTATAAAAAACACTTGAGAAAGGGAATAGCTTCTGAGCCCGGGAGAAGACGGGAGGGAACTTTGAAGTGCACTTACCATGGACTCAACAAGCCTCCAGCAAAGGGCTGCCAGCTTCCTACATTTGCATACTCCCCTGTGGTTTATATAGAAATACACAGCCCACCATACAATTAAATGCTATCTTTAGAGAATCCTGGGGAAAGATAGAGAGACCCCAAAAAAATAAAAAAGGAAAAAGAAAAGAAATCACATTTTTTTCCTACTTATCCAGGGAAAGAGATGTTTTTTCAAGTTCCACTGATATTTTAAAAATCATATTTTTAAAAAGCAGATGTACAATTCCCCTTTTTTTTTAACTTGGAAGAAAGGTTTATCGATAATTGTAAGGTTAAAAAAAATCATGTCCTTCTGGCTGGCTCTGCAGTTTTAAAGCAATTTGAGGTTTTATTTGAATCCTTATGAATCCCCCTAAAGAAATTTTTCCTTTATTTCTTAAAAATAATATCCTATTGTTTTATTTTTCTTTTTTAATCATAGTCAGACTCTTTGCCTGCTTGCATAAAAGTTGCATATGAACTTTTACCTTTCTATACAGGAATACTTACCATATCTTGAAAATTTAGAGACCACATTTCCAATCTTTTTTCATTAGCAACACCAAGAAATATCCCGCTGTACCTCTCTAAAAGGGTATAGACCACACAGCATCTAAACGATCTAGAGTCCTGTAAAACTTAATGAAGACTAGATTGTGACAACAGTGTTGGGCAAACTCATGATAGCCACTACAATTTTCATAATTATCAATTAATTAGGACAAATGAAACTAGAAATGTGAGGATTCTGGGACATACTTTATGAGATAAATCCTTCTCACACTTCGATAATCATTTTGTAGTTTATACTTTCTTCCATTTTTATTTAAATGTTTTATATGTGTGTACATGTCTTATCAACTAGCATATAAATTCCTGGTAAACATAGAATGAGTTGGATGAACGGGGGTAGATAGAAGAATTATAGCTGATCTCTTTCTTTCCCCTTCCCTTACTTTGTTGTTTTTTTTTTGTTAGAAACAGAGTCTCACTTTGTTGCCCTTGGTAGAGTATGTGGTATCATAGCTCACAGCAACCTCCAACCCCTGGGCTTAGGTGATTCTCTTGCCTCAACCTCCCAAGTAGCTGGGACCACAGGTGTCCACCACAATGCCCAGCTATTTTTTGTTGCAGTTTGGCTGGGGCTGGGTTTGAACCTGCCACCCTTGGTATATGGGGCCAGTGCCCTACCCACTGAGCCACAGGCGCCACCCCTCTTACTCTATCTTTATCCTTTTCACATTTTTTACTTCTGTTTGTGCATATAGTAGGGAATAATTTTAATAGTAATGCTTATTATCATGTCCCTGTGGAGTGATAGTGGCTCTGTGTTTGTTTTGTACCCAGCATCCCTTCACCTTTTACTTTGATCACAGGGCTCCAATTTCCCTTTGGGAATCCTGGGCTCTCTCATGTTTGGAATATGGCTGTGTGTAGAATTGACTCCATCACCAGGTCTGACCAATGAGAGCTTTGTATTCCCCTGGCCACCGTGATTTTCTATTTTTTTTTTCCAGAAATGACAGATGCTTCAATAAGAGCTAATGAAGAACAGTAAACCAGTAGAGTCAACAGAGGCAGACGTTATGTTCCCAGTGTTTGAATCTGGGAATTCAGTTGAATCTGTTGTCAGCCATCTTGCCCCTCAGAGTCGGAGAATGTAGCCAACATGGAAGCCGGCAGAGTAGGGAGAGGGAAGGCGGTAGAATGGATTCTAGTGACATCATCTGATGCCTTGACTCCAGCACACTGAAAACTAGCTTTTCCATTTTTTTTATTTTTATTACAGAAGCCAGTTCACCTCTCTCCTTAGTTAAGTCTCCATGTGTTCAGTGTTCTGCCCCTCGAAAACTAAAGCATTTACCACAAGATACTTGAGATAAAGGAAAAAGAGTAGCTTCATAACTTCCTGAAAATCGTACCAAACTGAGTCAGCTCAACCTGCATGTTGGCTTCTGTTTTAGCTTTCCAGTGAGAAAAGCTTGAGAAGCAAGCCTGATGTGAAATGAAATAGTAACAACTAAAACTATGAAATTACTGAACCCATTCTGAAAGTGCAGCTTGGAGCTGTTTCATTTGACAGTCTTCTGAGGATTTTCTCCTCTATTTCCAGGCCTCTGAGCCCTAAGTTCTAGCAGCAACTCTTGTGCTAATTAGCTATTTGGTGTGAACTAAGTAATTTTACTTGACTTTGATGTGGGTTTCTCATTTCTGCAATGGCACACGTGAGCAGATCAGCAGGTCTCAGAATATGCTTCAAGATGTAGAGCATCAACATTCCTGGGAACTTGTTCAAGATGCACATTTTTGAGCCCCCCTCTCAGTCTCCTGAATCAGAAATTCCAAGGGTGGTGTCAAGTGCTCTATGAGATCCCATTACCACCTCCCAGGTCTTTGGATGGATGCCCAAATTTGAAAACCATAGACCTCAACCTTTAAAATACCTGTGAAGCAAAAAGTATGATATGATCTTGTCTACGATTCTGTTTTGCACTTATAGTTGGGACACAGAATTGCTAGGGGGGAAATTGGTAGAATAGGCCCCTATATGCTTTTCTTGAAAATATAAACTCCATTCTTAGGGCCATAGGTCTCTCCAATTAAAGGAAGCTGTCATATTGCTCACGGTTTTCTCGTATGGGACCAATACCATAGATATTGGTATAGATATAATATTCAGATACAGATACTATAGATAACCAATTCCAGATGTTGAGTCTTACCTGTGGCAGCAGAAGGCAACAGGCAAGATGTTTCATGCACCAAGGAATACACATCAGCCCCACTGTGAAGACAGTGTCTGCTAAATTTCTCTGCTTTTTGATTTCTTCACAGAACATCTGGTAAAAGGGGACCCCATGTAACTAAAGTTGAATATTTACCCTCTAGAGAATTTTCTTGAATGAGCATCTTGTGGCTACACTCCTCTATAGGTTTATTAAATACAATCCCTCAAGTCAGTTACATCTCATCCTGGATTCCAAGGATTGCTGTCCATTAGACCTCATAGTTAAGATTTTTCCTTCCAGGAGTTAGCAGCTACACATCCACAGAAGGCAGACAAAGCCTCCAGTTTCCTGGAGAACAATTAGGATTATGTAATCTTTTATTTGATAAAAAGAGCTTCTTGATGTTGTGCTTACTTGTGCCAAGATAGCGTTTACTAACTGCAGATGCTATTTTGCATATATTAACTCATTTAATTCTTACAACTCTATTTTAAAAGTGCTATTGTAGTCCCTATTTACTCATGAGGAAGCTGAGGAAAAGAAATTGACTTTCTACAGATTAAGATCTTGCAACTAATAAAAGGCAAAGAACACAATCAAACTTACAGAATATAAAAAGACTGACTACAGAAGCCTAAATCTAAGCCACTGCCCTCTGTTGTTTATTTGGGACAGTCCACTGATGGCCCATGTCCCTCGTTGGCAAAAGTGACCAGATTTTGAGGCCCCATTAATCAGTAGGAGTCTAAAGAGGTGGCTTGACTCTATGGATACGTGTCAAATATAATTTTAAAAGTATTGCTTGGTTGAGCTATAGATCTTCAAAATCTGTCACAAATGGACTAGAGAACCATCATCAATTAGCCACATGATCCATGCTCTTAAATTTACAATCTAATGAGAGAAAAAATAATTTAGTTAAAACACATTTTTATAGCCTTACATAAAAGCATTAAACAGCAGCAATATTACATGCACTCCGTAGAAGACAAAAAACCCAACTGGTTGGACTCATCCTTTCCCCATGCGGTTACAAGTACTTACTTGCCTATGTATTTTGAACAACTTCTTTCATAGTCACCCAGGAATTTCTATGATAAACTGTAATTAAAAGATGATGACGAAAAGGTAGCCATCATATTTATTACCTATTTAGGGTAAAGGATTCATTAAGTAATGAAAGTATTTCTTTTTCTGTACTTTTAACTCTTGAGTGACTTGTGAGTTTGAATGTATCAATATATTTATTCCTTTGGCTTGTGCTAGAAAATTTAGATTTTCTGATTTAATTTACTGTTGCAAAAGCTTTTGTGTAGGTGTGAAACAAGAAATTTCTTTAGAACTTGTACAAATACACATACCCAAAATATTAATATGTAATAGTGGTATCATTGAGAAGTACTAAGTTGTCTTCTTTGGGGGCTTATATTAAGTTGAATTATTTGTGTTAATGCAATACTATGTATTGAGGGAAAGGAAGAGATGTGAACTTCTAATTGTATATAACTTGCACTGTCATAAGAAGAGATTTATTTAATAGTATTAATTTTGAAAAATTTAAAAACTTCCTTAAAAAAAAGAGAGGAACAGAATCTATATGAATGAATCTAAACAGTTTTGCATGAACTAAAATAATTTTCCATGAACAAGTTAAAAAATACTACAGGCAGATGAGAGCACTCATTCACAAGTGGAATATTCTAGAACTCTGCAGGGTGAACCCTGTGTGAGAGGAAGCTATTTGGTGGAATGGTCATAGGAATGCTTAGTTGTGCCCTATGAACTGTCTAGAAAGGTAGAATACTTTCCTTGTCAAAATCTGAAGTTGGATACATGACCACACAAAAATAATTTGGATTTTATTCACAGGGTTGACTCTGTTAATCAAGTAAGCACACCTCTTAATTATGCATTTGTAAAACCATAGTGTCTATTAAACTATCAGAATTCAACAAACCCACTGCCAGCTAGCATTTACATTTACTGATTAGGTGACCTTGAGGAAGTTATCTCCTCTCTAAGCCTCATTCGTTCATCTAGAAAGGGGTTTCATAACTACAGAACCTTCCTTAATAGGTTTGGGCAAGGAATAGAGACTGTGTGTGCCCCAAGATCAGCTGGCACATAAGCAGATTCTTGGTTATTTCTTTAAAGAATACAAAGCCTGATATATAACAAGTACAAGATAAACATAAGCTACCATATTAGGCTGAAAATGAAATGAAACTGTAAACATCTACATTGTTATTTTATATGATGATTTCAACAACTGCCTCTTAAAACTAAATGTCAAGCAACCACAGAGTGGCTGTGGTATATTAAATTATAAGTGAAGACTAATTTCAGGATCAAAGATGCTCTTTGGGAGACATCACTTGACTGGTAGGAAAAGCATTAGCTGTCTCCGTCTGTCTCATGTATTTGTTCTGTCTTGGAAATATCCTTCTCCACAGTTTCTGAATCTTGATGTTTAATTTAGCACAAAGGTCTTTGAGAAGCACAACAGGGGGTTGTTCTTGGTAGTTCTGGCATTGAGGAAATTGAAATGTACATGTTTTTTCTCATTTATCAAAGAAGGGCAAGAATCTAAACTGACATTTTATATCAAATGAATTATGAACTGTGTACTTTGTACCTAAGGGAACAACAACTCAATTAGGGTTTTAGATAAAAGAGAGAGAGAGACAAAAATAGGTTTTTAATAAAATATACAGTAATTTCTGTTACCATGTCTGATGGTGACATAGCCAGATACAGTCTTGTTGTAGAACTAGTGAGTAGACGGAGGTACCTCTGAGATCTATAGGCTTTAAATATATCCAGAAATCTTCAGAAAAAGGACTAAAACTGAATTTCTTATGTCACAGGCTTTATGGTCAGTAGAACATTCTTGATAATCTAAAGTTACCTTTTAGCTTTTGGTCAATTCTTACTTTCTTAGAAAAAAATAACATTTACACCAGGCATCCTCAAACTTTTAAAACAGGGAGCCAGTTCACTGTCCCTCAGACTGTTGGAGGCCCGGACTATAGTTTAAAAAAAAAAAAACTATGAACAAATTCCTATGCACACTGCACATATCTTATTTTGAAGTAAAAACAAAATGGGAACAAATACAATTCACACCGCCGCATGTGGCCCGCGGGCCGTAGTTTGAGGACCCCTGATTTACACATTTTTCCTTAGAAAATATGAGATTAGAGGTTGCCCGGAGAAGTCAATGAAAATGTTGTAAATGAAAGTGCCACTCACTGTCTCTGCTCTGCTTATCTGTAACATCCCTGTATATGCACACTACGAGATACACTCTCACCTAAGGAATTATTCTACTGAGTAAGGACATGGATTCTAAAATCAGATTTGGCTCAAATCTTAATTTCTCCTTCTACTAGCTATACGACCTGGAGCAAGTAACACAGTCATACTCTGCCCAGATTCTTTTATCTCTATAATGGGAGGAATAACAGGGACAGCCTCACAAGGTGGACACTGAGATAATTAAATATAATAACACTTTCAGTGCACAACACACGTTGCACAGTTTTATCCTCCCTCATGTATGAGAAGATTGAGCAGCAAAAGATCAGCACCCTACTTTTTAAAGGCTATTGACTCCTGAAGTACAGAAAGTGTTAGAATTAAAACTTTAAGGAGAAGGAGGACCCCATCATGCACAATATCTCCAATTACCATTTTTGAAACAACCAATTGAAAATTCTTGAGAATTTGTGGTGATCCATAGCAAACCTATGTGTTAATTATCATGCTATTCTTCAAAAATGAGTATTCCAATTTGTGCTGCATACAAATTAAAGAAGACTTCATATTGTTATCGATATGAATACATTTGTTTTAGACTTTAAATTCCCCTAGGTTTATAAGCCTAAGAGTGACCAATTCCTTGGATTGATTCCATACTCATCAGATACCAGTCCCATACTGGATAACAATCGTAAGGCTAAGTTACTAGGAAGAAGTAACTACCAGTAATATCCTGATTACAGATTTTCTTCACATAAAGCACACTATAATAACTATTAATCATTGTGTTAAAATGAGCATCTTTTTTTTATTCCCAAATTGTGATTCTATCTCTACCACCTCTGAGCTGAATCTCATAAGGCTTTTAGACTTTCAGACTCTGGTGACTACTGTTTGACGTGGATTCTCTCTAATAGAGAATCTGAAACTTGATGTGGCCTATTGAAGTAAGGGATGCCTTTGTTCATTCAGTCCACTATAACAAAATATTATAGAGTAGGTGGCTTATAAACAGAAGAAATTTATTTCTCACATTTCTGGGAAGTCTAAGATTAAGGCACCGGTAGATTTGGTGTTTGGTGAGGGCCCTCCTCATAGACTATGTTCTCAATCTAGTCTCACATGGCAAAAGGGCAAGGGGTTACTCTTGGGTCTCTTTTATAAGGGCTCTAATCCCACTCATGAGGCTCTGAATCCATGACCTAATCACTGCCCAGAGGGGCCCCCACCTCCTAACACTACTTATCATCATGTTGGGGAATAAGGAGTCAATGCAAGAATTTTAGGGAGACACAGACTCAGACCATAGCAGATACTCCACATGGAATCTGCATATTTTAAGGCGACATCTAGTTCTCAGTTGAGTAATTAATTAATTGGCTTGCATGTTAATGTTTAGAACCAATCCCATGATTAGGATGACTTTTATAATTAATCCCTTCTGATTCTTCAATAATTAAAGGACTAAAATGATGTCAGCTATTCTAAGATCACTTAATTTCTTGGTGTTTGATTTTATCCTAGAACAGTGATAGGCGATTCAATGATACCACCGAGAAAGAGTCCAACTCTAGGATACAAGAGTTGATTTTCTTCACTTCTAAGTCATTTTTTTTGTGTGTGTGTGTGGGCTATTGTTTTTGTTAAACATTCAAAAATGTACTCTTTCTAAAGAGGGTGGCTTCAGTTCTACCTGGAATTTACTCATTGTTAAAAATGTTTATTGACCTTACTAAGCATATCTATTTTTAATTTCACAAGGGCTAAATTCTTCAGAGAATTATTTTAAATGAAGTCAATGAGCAATATTTGAATTAAAAATAGAATAAAATTAATCAACCAATTTGTATATATTTTAAATTATTTTTCCAGTTGAAGGTATACTCTAAACAAAGAGCTCAAATCATCAGATACTCAACGTAAAAGAATTTAATCTATGCCGCCTGGAAAACTAATTGGATGAATATGATGGTATTCAAAATAATAGAAATATTGGGAGATACTCTTAGGAATACTAAGAGGAATTTAAATGTCAAAAGCAGAGGCTTACAGAGAGTGTCTTGAAATCTCAACAAGGAAAAAGAACAAAATTTGTTTGGTAGTTTGAAATGTCTAACAACAAAAAAAAATTCTTCTGGGCATTATGACCACCAACTTCAGGGCGGCCTCTAATTAGTTTGACAAAGTGACAGTGCCACATTCTAGTTGAACAAATAATGTATCTAATGAAATTCAAAATCCCTATTTTTCTTTGAGCACAATTTGCTACATGACTCACAGCTTTGGGGTATTTCAAAATTAACGGAGGATGACTTCAGTCTGTCTGATGTTTCCTGGTTAACAAATTCACTGAAATTGTCTTGCAGGCTAATTTTAAGCAACTCTTTAATCTTAAACCACTAAGAAAGGTGGAGGTGGAGGTATGCTACCTTGGTCCTATGGATGTTAATATGAAGTGGAATCTTTTATTTCACAAAATGGTCAATAGCAATTAGTATTCAGTGGAGTCTTTTTATTCCAGTGCCCTTAACCCACCTCTGCCTCCCCTTTCTATATTACTCCTATTATATTCTGTAACTAGGGATAGCCTTGCTTCTTTTTCATTCTAATTAAAGCATTCTCAGGGAACACAGGACCATTTTTCACATCATGAAGAATAATTACTGAAGCTGGGTGAGATCTTCCCATTGAGTTTCATACAATTTTTGACAAATATTTGCACCAATTTTGATTGATGTATTCTCACGATATCTCAGTGAAAGTGTGAGAGTTTGGGGGCTTTTCTCTATGTTTGGGTGAAAGACCCAAGACAAATATACCACCTTTAGGTTTCATTGGGTGTTGTCCTCTAAAATGTCTAATTATTCCACTCAGATAAGAGGTTGAGAGGTCACTTTAACAAAATTTTTATTTTATGCACATGCTTTTTGCCTAAAAAGAGAGTTTGTCTACTATGCTGGTAACATCCTTGAGAAATTATTTCTTTAGCTTGGTCCATAAAACCAATAGCCCTCATTATACATTTTTTTCCTCTGTTTTTCTGTAGAGTCCTTTCTAGAAGCTGTCAGAACCAGTGGTGCCTTGACAAGTTAGAGAGATAAAAACTGCTCACCGGTGCGAGAGACAGAGAGGCAGAGACAGACTGAGAAAGTCAGAGACAGTGTCCTCAAACCTCTGCTCCTAAAAAAACACCCTGAAGATTTAAATGACATGATTAAAAAAAAAAATCAAACCTTTTTGCTTCCTTCCCCAAATCCTAGCTGTAAGATTTCTCCACTCCTAAAATCAGTAGCCACACTCCCAGTGGGCTCTTTAGGGGCTCATAGGTTCTCTGCGGCCGCTGGGAAGAGGTGGGGACTAGGTGGTGGAGCAAGGGTCTAGGGTGGCCAGGTCACTTCAAAGGGCTCTGTTTAAAACAACCATTAGGAACCTGTGCTTTGGAGACAATCGCTGGATTCAAACATCAGCGCAGCCGCTTCCTAGCTGTGCGACCCTGTGCGAGTTGTTCATTTTACTGAGCTTGAGCTTCTTTCACCCACTGTTTCCTACATAGGCCTAAGATGAGAGTTAAATGTGATGAAACTGACACCTAGTCCTTTGCCTGGCATACACTGACAATACTATGAACTTCGGTGTTTCAGGGTGTTCTTATTCACAAATGAATACCGAGATGTTAGCATTTCTCAGGGGGCAGTTAAGGAGTCATTAGGGGGCAGTTAACGAGTCATTAAATGTAGTTGTTCATTTGTTTAATAACCTGTAACATAATAAAGTTAAAACTTTATTACCAAAAGTTTGAACTTTGTTAAACTCTCATCACCCACTAATTTTAAAAAGAATACCTAAAGATAGATTTATTAGGACACTCAGGATACTGTTTATAATAGTGAGAACAATATTTTATATTTATAAATATTAGTTTCGTTGAGTGAATAGTCTATAGCTATAAAATATTGCATGCAATTCTGAAAAGTCATGCTATTGAAAATATATAATGGCATTGAGAGTTACATATTATGAAGCAAACAAAGTTTACTAAATAAAAATGTTCATCTTAATGTTTTTCTTAATCATGTGTATATATATACATGCATAAAAAAGACAGGCTAGAGTGTATATAATAATTAACAATCCTATTTCTGGGAAACATAATTATGGAACTTTTTTTTACTTGGCAATTTTTAAATTTTCCATCATAAACATATTTTTTGTTAGAAAAAAACAGCATTTTTTAAAAAGGGTTCTATTTAGTTTTGTAAGAACTGAATTTTAGCATTTATTTAATAGATATTTAATGAACAATACTAAACTCTCAAAGCTTGTTAAGTGCTCTAAAGTGTAGAAAAAGAAATAAAATGCATCCCTTTGCTCTCAAGTGGTTTAAACTGTGTATCATTACGTTGGGGTATTATGAGAAAAACCAATAGATGGACTGACATAGAAGATTCAACTTGGTGGCAAAAGATGAACTACGATTTTTGTTTGTTCGGTTGTTTTATTTGGTTTTGGGACAGAGCATCCTCATAGCTCACTGCAATGTCAAACTCCTAGGCTCAAGCGATTCTCCTGCCTCAGTCTGCTGAGTTGCTGGGACTACACAAGCATGTGCCACCACACCTGGCTAATGTTTTTTCTATTTTTTGTAGACAGAGGGGTCTCACTCTTGCTCAGGCTAGTCTCAAACTCCTGGCCTCAAGCAATCCTCTGCCTTGGTCCTCCCAGAGTGCTAGGATTATAGGCATGAGCCACTACTCAGCCCAGGCTGAGCTGTGGTTTTGAAAGCAAAAGGGACATGTATGAAACTACAGGTGGCTATTTACTAATCATTGACTTCAGACATTGTAGCTTAGCCTTTTCTTTTCTTTTCTTTGTAATTGCTGGGGATTCATTGAGGGTACAAAGAACCAGGTTATACTGATTGCATTTGTTAGGCAAAGTCCCGCTTTTAATTGTGTCCTTCCGCCACAAGCTGTGTCACACACTTCCTGGGCTTGCAGCGGTCTCTCTCCATGGAGGGAGTCCTGGCCCTCAGTGGTCTCTCCCCTTTGGTGAAACAAAAGGTCCTCTGTTGTCTACTCGGCTTAGCCGCTCTCCTGGGGAGGCGGCAGGGGAAGGATTCCCGTCCTCTTTGGGATGGGTTTTGTACCTGTAATTTGTTTCCTTGGAGTCCCAGCTTGTCGCAGCAAGGGTGATGCAAACCTATCAATCCTCTCTCTCTGCTCAGCTCCTGATCCACTTTATTGGGTTGTTTCTGGCCATTATTTCTCCCTCTGGATGGGAGCCTCTGCTGAAAGCTGGCTTCAGTCGACCATCTTGCCTCTAGTCTCCAGGAGCCGGCATCATGCTTTTAAAAGGTTCTCACCAAACCAGAACAAATCCCAATCAGTTAGCAAAGCTAGATAATGGTTGAGAAATCATTTACATGGAAACTAGTTGGAGGGAGCAAAGATACTTAACCTGAATGAGAAGTTTATCAGAGAGCAGGATGAATACTTGAACATACCTGAAGTCCTTTCTATCCCATGAATGGTAGCAGAGCCTTACTTGCAGGGATTAGGGAGAAGGTCCCGAAGAGTACAGAGTGGTTAGCATGAGCACCCATATATACTTGTTGCCTAAGATAGTCCCAATTCATGCCTGCTGCAGTGTAGTCAATTCCTGTTAATTATTCCGAGTATTCCATTTCACTCTCAGAAGGTCTTCGTGTGGACAACTTATTAAATTTACCCTAACTTTTCCAGAAGTGTTATAATTTTACTTATAGATCAAGAAGAACTTTCCAATAATAAGAACTCTCCAATAATGTGATAGAGCAACTTGCAAAGCAACTAATTTCCTATCACTGGTGATGAACAAGCAGAGGCCTAAGGGTCTGCCTGTCTAGGATATTTTAGGCAAGGATCTCTTATTTGGGGAAAGGGTAAAGGTGGTGACTTTTTTTTGTTTGTTTTTGAGACAGAGTCTTATTCTGTCACCCTCAGTAGAAAGCCTCATAAATCACAGCAACCTCAAACTCTTGGGTTCATGTGATCCTCCTGCCTCAGTCTCCTGAGTAGCTGGGACTACAGGCACCCACTACAATGCCTGGCTATTTTATTTTTACAGACAGGGTCTCACTCCTGCTCTGGCTGGTCTTGAACTCCTGAACTCAAGTGATCCTCCATCCTTGGCCTCCCAAAGTGCTAGTGTTACAGAGTGTTACAGGGGTGAGCCATCACTCTGGCCCAAGTTGGTGACTTTTAAGTTCTCTGTCTTATGATTTTCAGATACTTTTGTGTTATTTTCAAGCATTTTATAGTCAAAATCCATGACATACCTATGAATAACAAAATTTTAAAAAATGTATTTTTCAACGTGTTCTATATACAAAATGGCATACTACTTGGCCACAAAAAAGAGTAAAATTCTGTCATTTGTAGTAAGATGGAGGGAACCAGAGGACAGTATATTAAGTGAAATAAGCCAGGCACAGACAGACAAATATTACATGTTCTCACTCATGTGTGGACATAATGAGACTTAAAAATAAACGGATCTCATAAAATTTGAGGGCAGAACAAGAGTTAACAGGTTGGGAAGTGGGTGGAGAATGAAGAGAGGTTGGTTAACGGATACAACACACAGGCAGAAAAAATTAGTTCCAGTGTTTGACAGCACAGTAGGGTGACCTTAGTTAACAACTTATTGTACATTTAAAAATAGCTAAAAATATCTCAGATTGTGTGTGAAACCCGCACACTGTCCCCCATTGTTGTACACAGCTATGATTCAACAATAATAAAATAAAATAAAATAAAAATAGCTACAAAAGAACATTCAAAATGTTCCCAACACAAAGAAATGATCAATGTTTTAGACAATAGATATCCTAATTACCCGGATTTGTTCATTAAAAATGGTATCCATGTATCAAAATATCACATATAACCTATAATATATACAATCATTGATCAATAAAAATCCAGCAGCAGATACACTCATATAGATTTGAAAATAAATAAATGAAAAAAATATATTTCTCTTATTAACCTGAAGACTTTTCCATTTTGCATTTTATTGAATTTCTGTGGATGTTCGCTAACTTCTGAAAACTGGCAAATTCACACTAGTAGTTCCATGTACTGTTCCTTGTGGAATGAATAAAAGACAGTCCCGACTGTGACGTAGAAATAAGAACAGGGAAGTACTGTTTAAGAAGATAATTTGAACAGCAAATAAATGCAACCTTTATTGAAATGTATACATTTAATATTGTGAATGGGTTACTTTTATATTTGTTTAATGTATTTAACATTCATTCTTTGTTATAAATTACTTACTATAATAGCTTGTTCCATAATACAGATGTAAGAGCATGATGTCTTTGAACTTAAACAGTCCTAGTTTGAATCTTCACTCTGCCAGTCACCAATTTGTGGTTTGAGATGAAATATTTAACTTATCCGAGCCTCAGCTTCTTTAATCTGACTCCAGCCACCCCAAACTACAAAGAAGTAACAGTGCAATTTTAGAATGTAACTCTGAAGATTCACGTCCTTAAGTTAAAGAATATGACACATAGTATGCTTTCAGAAAGTTAGCTCTTTCGGGAGCCTGTGCTGCGAGCATTCCATCTGTCTGAGCTGTGTGGGGCTGTTTCATGCTTCTCTGTTTGTGCACCCTTGTGCTCAAGGTTGACTGTCCATTTGTTAGCACATCTGCATATTCCTCATAATTAATACCTTTTTAAATGACATATGGTTTAGTGACTGGAAATTGAGTCTTGCCTTCTGTTTTCAATTTGTTCATGACTCAATGACTCAATATATGTGTCTGAACTTTAATTTTCCATTTCGGAAACTAGAATCTAAAATCCTTGCTCATATAGAGCTATTTCAGAAAATAATGAAGAAATGTGAAGTCCAAGGATTTTGAATACGTGCCAGGCTATTGAGCAACATGGCAGGGATGCATATGGATAAAAGGTCAAAGTTTCTTTTATGTTAACAGAGAAACCTAAATGAGGATGCCAAAAATGTAAACTCTGAAGGGATGGGGTAGTTTGGGGTAGGCTGGAGGTGGATTCAAAGTGAACCCAGCAAGATGCATCACATCTGAAGGGAAGAGGCACAGCAGTGCTGGTGGCGGCCCCAGGTACTGGGATGAGGCCCAAGGCAGTGCTCTGCAAACCAGTGTCCTCTGAAGGGCAAGGCTCAGTGCACCCCAGAAGTAAGTTCCTAACTCCTGCATCCCCCAGGCACCTCACGCCTCATTTATGCTGTGTTTACTTGCTTGCATTATAGTTGTTTGAGTCAGGCCTTGTAGGTTAAAACAGATCATTTTATTCCCCTTTCCACATGTTCTGTCCTTTTCCTGCCCACAGAAGGAACCTGGTGTGGAATGGTAACCAATTATCTTTTATTACGGAAGTGAATTTAATATAAACATCACAGGCTTCTTTGATATTTTAATGCTGATTTTCTTCCACTGTTTTAAAATGCACACACATACAGCCATAAACAACACCATAATAGTATCCTATTGATGAGATTCCTGAGAAAAAAACTGGTGCATATGGGAAGTATAGGGAATACATTTTCCTCTTAAAACTACCTTCTTCTTATCCCCATGGCCTTGGAGTCACCAGCTACGTGGAAAATAATCCTCTTTTTTTGCATTTTAGAGCTTACCCTCCAGAGTTTTATGAAATTTTAGTACATGTGTAAATTTTTTTGTGAGTGAATATGCTACAAGTGTACATCCCTTAAAAATATAATAAAATCATACATTCAAAAGATTATAACATCTAGAGCGGTCCAATCTGTGGTTTAATTTCATGTTTTGCATCCCTGGGATGAAAACTACTTGATCATGATGTATGACTTTTTGATGATTTCTGTTAATTTTGCCTTTAAAATCAAGTTAATTTTGAAATCCTATTTTTATTAAAAATAAAAAACAGAAAAAACTCCCTGCCTTTGAATTTATAGATCGGGCTAGCTGTTTTATCTAGTTGCTCTGTAGAATTAGTATTTACTGGACAAGATGTGTTGATTCAGGAGGTTGTCTGTGGAGTGTTCGCCCCGTGAGGGTCGTATTAAACTTGAGAGAAGCTTTTTGAGCAACATAGCATCTTGGAGACAATATATCAAGCTCATAGATATGGGGCTCTTCTGTTAAGAAACCAGAGGTGGAATTATGGCCAGCTCCCAGTTATTGCTTTGGTGCTAAGGAGCCTCTAAGGAGTAGAGGTAGGATAAAAGGGGTTAAACAGAGGGGAAGGGAAGGTTTCCAGAATTCAGTGTTACTGCAAGCATACACAGTGAGGAGTTAAATATCACTAATTCAAGCTGATAATACTTTTGGGGAATACTTTGCAATTTTATGTAGGGGATCATGTGACCAATTTAATGGAGCATATATTGTTTTGTTATCATTCAGAAGAGAATCTATGATACTTTATTATCATTAATGCACCTACTTTGGGGCACTCCTCTGTTCTTACTTAAAAGTACAATAGTGTAGTTTGTTTTTTATGGTTTTGAATTCATTGAGGGTACAAAGAATTAGGTTACATTGATTGCATTTGTTCAGTAAAGTCCCTCCTACAATTGTGTCCCACCTGCAAGAGGTGTGCCATGCAGCGTAACCCCCAAACCCCACCTCCCTCCTCCCCTCTCCTGCATTCCCCTATCCCCTGCCTTGTACTAGCTCATCTACTGCCTTCATGTTAGAACTCAGTACATTGGATTCTTGCTTCTCTGTTCTTGTGACGCTTTACCAAGAAGAAGGTGTTCCAACTCAATCCATTAGTGTAGTTTTTAATTCATGAATGAGGATTTTTATTTGCATATTAAAAACTGTGATTTTTTTTCACATTGACTTAGAACTAGTTTTCAATGAGAATCTGGATTGTCAATGACATTATACTCCTTAGTGAAGAAAAATTAGACAAAACATATTCAAATGAGGAACAAGATTTTATATTTTATAACACGCAATTTGCACTTTTACTTCTAACATGTTTTTGTAGTGTTCTTTTATATATGCACTTGCTATAAATTAATTTAAAACTACATATATCAAAGAAGAAATCATCACAGTTAAAACTGTATGTATTCACAGAAAAGCTATCAAATAAAAAGTCTTTAGCAATGAACGTCCTTGAAACCAAAGATTTGGAGTTAAGTTATTGAGTAGTTTACCGGCCCTGGCTAGCTATTTCTTTCATTTCCTAGTCACGACGCACTTCTACTAATTGAGAGAATGATTTCATACCATTTCCCCTCCCTTCAAGCATTCAGTCCACCTTCACCCTTTAGCAATGACTGATGTCTTTGCTTTTGTTTTGCTCATTGGGGAACTGGGCATCACCAAAAGAGATCTTTGTTATTTTCCTGTCATCAAATCTACTTCGTGCCTCTCAATCTCTGATTCATTTCTGAACAATAGGAGACCGTCCTTGCTGTTCATAGACAGTGTTCTCCTTCTCAGTTAATTTGTGAGCTTGCCTATCTCATCTCATGGAAGGATTTTTCTCTGGCAATTATTCTTTTTTTTTCTGTGTTGTATTTCCCCCAGTTTGTCCTGGATCCTTCCAGTAAGCTTGCATATAAGCTGCAGGATCTCCTGGTATTTAGAACGCCTTCCTTCAGTTCCATGAGCTTCTCTAGCTGCTGTCCCTTTTTACTACACCCCTTTGGAATAAGGTTCCTCAAAAGAGTTGTCTGTGCTCACTGTACTGATTCCCTGCCCCCTCCTTCCACCTCCCCGAATCAGACCACCACGCCCACCCCCATGCCGCCCCCGCTTGGCCACGTGCAAAGTTTAACTCCCATCTTCTTCAAACTCTCAGCACTTTGACGGTTTATCAGCCCTTCCTGGTTCGTGTGCTTTCTCTACTTGGCTTCCGAGTTTCTCCCCTACCTCACTGAACACTCCTCCTCAGTCTCCCTTGTAGGGGCGGCCTCCGTCTGACCTCAGCAGTCTGCTGGGTTCCAGGGCTGCTTTCTCAGACCTTTTCTTTGTGCACTTGGTCTCCACTCACTGTCTAGTTTATTTCCAGTCGAGCCTTTAAAATCACATATACATTGGCTCACAATTCCTATCCAGACTCCCATGGCAGCTTCTTTTCTGCTATCTCCACTACACATGTATAGTATACTCTCGTATGTCAGATGGATAAAACAGCACTCTTGATCACCTCCATAGCCCTTCTCTCCCCTCGGTGCTTCTCTTCTCAGTGATGATGCCATCGTCACCTGGATGTCTGCTCTGAAAGCACTGGCATTGACTTTGACCCCCGTATGGTCTATTAACAATACCTTCCACACCCAACTAAGCAACACAATATTCACCACCTCCATGCCCATCACCCCAAACTAAGCCCCTGTCCTTTTCTGCCTGTATTACTACAACAGCTGGCTGCCCTATTTCCATTCTGGCCTCCTGTTCCTATCAGCACAGAGTGGGCTTTAAAATTATAGAATCAGATCATGGCATTTCCTTTTTCCAACCATGCAAGGGCACCAGCCTCATTTAGAATGAAATCTAAAGCCCTTACTGTGACTTTCAAGTGCCTGCACAAGAGGACCCTGCCTCTCCGTCCAGCCTCCTGTGCTGCCCCTCCTCTCCCTACTCTGTCTATCCATGTCAGCCACACGGGTCTTTCAACTGTTCCTTGAACTGTTCCTTTTTCCTCCCCTGGTGTCTTTGCAGGCTGCTGTCTCTGGCAGGACTGCTCTCCCTCTAGACATTCTCACAGCCACCTCCTCATGCCATTGAGGTCCCTGCACGAAATCATCACATTACATGTCCTACCTATGATCTGTCTAATCCCAATTGTCAGCTAGTCACTGAAATTGCACTCTCCTTTTCACCTTCTCCTCTCTCACCCTGCTTTATTTTTCTCGGGAGAACCTGCGACATCTGGAATCACTTACACACTGTGTCTGTTTGTCTGTAGCCTGTTCCCCACTCTTCAGTGTAAGTCACATCGGGGCAGGGGTGGCGTCTACACAGCGCTGCTCTCCTTCCACATGGAGAACACTGCTTAGCATGGAGTGGACCCTCAGGAAGAGTTTGTTGAACAAACAAATGAATTGTTGATGAACACAAACTCTTTCAATAAGTTTATGGAACATGTAAACCAATTCTTCCATTCTTACTGCTAATCCTTTATTAGCCTCACTGTAGGCCAGCAATTGTTCTGAAGTGGAGAGGACACAAAACCACACACTACCCAAGGTTGTGTAGAAGAGAAAGCTGAAAATGGACCCAGATAGTTTATTTGTTTTCATTATTTTGATTACTTCTCTTCCTTCACCAATGGCCTCTACCAATCCACAGTCATTAGGAATTTACATTAGACTAATCGGAATGTTCCCAACAAATTATGTTACTGTAGCAATTAAGTTATATTAAAGGTAGTTCAGAGTAGTCCATTATAATAGCAAAAATAGTAGTAATAATAATCAACTAATAATTACCATGGCCTAAAGTAAGTTTCCTTCTTTATATGATCTCTGATCTTCAAAACAATCCTATAAGGAGAAAATATTGTCCCTGCTTTAAAGATCAGAAAATATAGACCCAGAGTCATTAGCTGACTTTACAAAAGCCTCAGAGTTTTATTCAAATTGTTTTTGAGTTTCTGACTAGCTTTGGAACAAATGATGATACATGGGCCCATAAAAGTTAGACTTGTTAGAAAAATTAATTACCTAACGAGAGTCATTGCATCCTTTTTTTTTTAGTTAAGTAGGTTTCACTTCTCTTCAATCCTATTAAGCCTCTGGACACATTCAAGTAGGTTTCCCTGATAGATCTTATCCAGCAGGTATACTGATTTCAGGACAGGTTTGCCAGAGGTTAGAACAGGCTGGAAAAACCAACGGGCACGTATGTATGCTATAACTTCCAGCTTCACTGAATGGAGGCGGGGTCCTGTAGGAAGGCATAGCTGACTGTGTTAAGCACATAGGGAAAAAGTTTAGCTTCTCTATTTTCACAGGCGAGCATTAAGGCTGAAGGATGCTATTTTCAGCCAGTGTACTTGCCATTCCAAAAAAATACGATTTTAGCAAACTTCTCTTCCTCCAAAAGAAAAGCAGGAGAAGCCGATGTGTTGGTGTAGGTGGCGTGATGAGAGTGGCGGTGGGGGTCAGGTGGGAAGCACGTAAGCGCCCGACTGCTTCAGGGTGCAGTGGCTTGGTCTGTGAAGCACGGAGTCACATTAGAAGGGGACTTGAGTATTTGCTTCACTAAACTCCCTCCATGTTTTCAATTAGATAAACAGAAGTGCAGGTGGGACGTGCTGCAGATTCATTTGTCTTGCTGTTTGGGGGCTGGCTTTGAAGACGGAAATACTAACGTAATTGTGTTGAAATGAACAATAAGGAAGTACAGTAGTTCAGGAATGAAAATGTTAAACTAAATGGACCATGTTTAACATTGTTGTTGATCCTGAGGAACAGTTTTTCCAGTATATGGAGCATTCGATCCCATCCAGCATATGTTCTCCACAGTTTTCTCTGCTCTAATTCATCTGTGTTTTTCGACAGCTCCAGATGGCGTGCTGCCTCCCAGGCTTTCATCTGCCACCCCAACCAGTCTTCAGGTTGTCTGGTCTACACCAGCTCGTAACAACGCTCCCGGCTCTCCCCGATACCAGCTCCAGATGAGGCCTGGCTCCCCCGCCCCTGGGTTTCTGGAGTGAGCCTTCACTTTGTGCACCCTCCTGTCTGCCCGTGACACAATGTAGACATACAATTTGGAAGAATAGGTCAATTCTCATTTGCAGCCAATGTAGGTTACCCTATGAAAGTTTAAGAAAAAAAGAAAGAAAAAGGCAACCAAACAGCCTAGAGGATGATTATTTGTTCTATACAAATAACTATTTTTCATTTACACAGCATTTAAAACAAGATTTCATCACACTAAAGTTTCCATGAGTACTTGAATTAAATATAGCAAGGACATCCCTGAAACTAACAATATGCTGTCTGAACTACGGCTAGGAAAGTATAATACTTAGTCCTCAAATCTATATGGAAGTCGGTCCCAATGCTTTTGGAGTTTTCCTCGCCTACAAACCCCAAATTAGAGACCCTCAGCCAAGCGGCTGATTATTTTAAAAGAGTGATCATTTGACAGTAGAACATTGCAGTACTGACATGTATGTTGACACTCTTGGAAAATTTTTTGCTTTAGGATTTTACGTTATTTCATTGAATTTCTGAAACTTCCTACTTAGCGTTTCCTTCCCATACAGGTTATTTCCGAATCCCTCTGCGTCGCTGAGCTGTGAAGTGAGAGATCTCCAGCCATACACGGAGTACATGTTTCGGTTGGTCGCCTCCAACGGAGTTGGCAGTGCACATAGTTCTTGGATCCCACTCATGACCGCAGAGGACAGTAAGTGGTCTGAACTGTACACAGCCAAATGTCTTCTACATTAGGGAGTTTTAAATGCCTTCAGTGTTTTTCAAAGCAAAGAAATGAGCCTCCCCCTATTTTCTTATTGTTTAGTGACAGTAATCTTTTCCAAGGCAAGCAAGGGGACAAAGGTCGTCACTTTCTCTAGAAAAAAGACAAATGTAGACTTAGAGGGTTAGGCCTACAATAAATTATGATACGGCCCCATTCCATCCTTCAGGGTCTATGCATAGGTCCCCCGTAAAAGAAAGGTTGTCATCATCTGCTCTGCCATCAAATGTTCTCTGTTTTAGAGGATTTCTGGCAGGCAGAGAAAATGAAATATGGACCTTACTTCATAGGAATGCTTAGAGCATCCATAAACTTGTTCCTGGAAATAGATCCTATGGTGTTTTTACTGGTACCCAAACAACGACCTCTAGAATAGTGAAGTACAATCTGATAACAGTAACTCTGCAGGTATTACAAAGGGTAGATTGAGATTACCCATATTCAACCAATAAAGAGCATTTTCTAGTTTTCAATGCAAAGTTATTTTGCACATCTATGTTACTGCTGACTTATATCTTGGAAATAAATATATGCTTATATTTGAGTTTATACGAATTACCTCCCTCAAAGCATATATATAAAAGTATAGATTTTTTTCTCCAGAAAAAAATTGGAAATTAAATCAAGCTCTACAGAGTGAATGAGGACACTGTATCTTTGAACAATGAGGTTTTTGGAGTTAATCTTGTCAAGTCTTTTAATCATGGGCTTCTTAGGAGAAGTTGTTCCGTTGGCCAATTACCATTCTGGCCCATGATCCAGTGAGAACTTGAGTGACTTTCAAAAGGCTAAATACTAATACAAAGTTATGGCATTTGAAAGAATATCAGTTTTATATTAAATGGATTGTTTTATTTCTATAATATATTTAATCAGATCGTTTTAGTGAGGATAAAACATCAAATAAGAATCAAAATAATTTACCTCCTTTAAAGTTTACTTAAAAAAACATCATTATGAACAGTAATACATAATACTTAATTCATTTCTCCAATTCAGAATTACTCCCTGGGAACAAGTTAGGTCCTTGGCAAGGGCACTTCAGTGTTTTTGGTCTCAAGGGTATCATTTAGTAAATTATCAGCACAGTACGATAAACGGCACCCAAGGCCCAGAAAGCATTAATGCACCACCTTTTAGGAGGAACATTACGTACGCTCTGGGGAATATGACACCATGGTCCCCAATTGTATTCAGATTTATGAACTAAAGAGCTCACACTCAAAATAGATTTTTGAAGAAATATTTTTTTTAAACAACTGAAGACAGATTTATAATCATCTAAGATATAGCAGCATGCTTGATGACTAAAATTAATTATTCAAACCACTGCAGAGGTGATGGCTTACTAGAATATCTGGTTAAAATAAGGGGGAAAGGGTTTCCCTTTTTTTTGTTCCTGAAATTACTATTCTCCCAGAGAAACGGCAGCGCTTGAATTTCTTCAACTGCAATCTGTTCACAATTCTTAACAAATGAAGGCTGAGACCTCTTATCTATAGGCAGGAAGGAAGCACATAAATAAAGTCCAAAACATTTCAAAATGCCAATTAGCACAGCATCCTTTGTTGAGCAAACTTACCTCCCTTCTCCTCCCAGTAGGAAACAACTCTTAGAGACTGTATGTGGTTCGGATTCTCTTGCACAGAGACCCTGCTATCTTTGTTCTCTTTAGGACCTAGGTTTGAAGTGAATGGTATTAGTAGCCCATCATATTCTTAAGTAAGAATTGGGAACAATTGATTGAATAGCAGGCATCAACTAAACAAACAAACAATCAGCCATGATTTTTATGTAGACCCTTTCCCTGAGATGGGTAGACTTCTCTTCTCTCTGCTTTGTGCGTGTGCCTTGAAGTCACGGTTGTGACAGAGAGCAGGGTGCTGGCCCATGTGCCCCTCCAAGTTCTGTTACTAGTGCATACTCACCCCTGAGATGTGGTGACATGTCCTCTGCATTTTGGGTGTCACTGGAGAGGGACACCATCTCTGAAAGGCTGTGCAATTGAGTTGACAAAGACTGACTGATTGGCATTGGGCACAAGCAGTTTTTCTGTCAAGCCTACAAAGCATTGCTTATAAAACCACCCATGCTGACAGCTCCAGGCCAGACTTACACTTCATACTTGATCCTGACCAGCACCACCTGCTCACCAAAGTGTGATTTTCAATGTAGAGATTTCACATATCGTCTTACAGAGTAGAACAGGAGTCACCCAGGCCCACATTTAAACTTCATACCATCAAATCAGCCAAAGCCTCAAAACTTCCCTGTGCCGAAATGGCTCACCAATGATGATATTTTTAGTGTGATATTTCAAGACAGTGATTTTCATCGAGGCTGTGACACAGCTGAATCCAAAAAGGAAAACCTAGGCAGGAAATGAGCTATCTCCAGAGAAGCCAGTGCATGGCTGCAAAGGGGAGTTCTCGTGAACAGAGAAAAGGGATGTGAGGAATTTTAATAGATTTCTTTTTTCAAATAATTTGTCATGTACATCGGTGTGCCACCAATATCCAGTTCCATGCGTTTTTAAAAATCGAGTGTGCTGATTCCAAATAATAATAATGCACATTTCCTATGAATATTTTAAATCCTGTTAAACGTGTGTTAATAAAAGATGTTTGTTCCAGCCAACTTGGTCAGTGTAGTATTTGACTATTTGCAACCAGATAAATACAAACAACATGATTTTTTTTAACATGCTGCTGGCAGTCCAAGCACCAACCAAGGCTGCAGCCTGCAAAAAAGGCATCACGATTGGGTTGGACTTGCCAGCATGTGTTTATAAAATGAAGACACTTGCCGAGCACCTGAAAATGCTGATATCTTTAACCAGAAGTAACTATCAGTCCTGAATATACTACATTGTTCTTTCTCTCTCTTATGTATCTGTAATTGTTCTCTATGCGGTCTATACATGAAGAAATTGTGGTTGGTAGCGAGGCCAAGTTTCTTCTAATCTCCCCTTATATGTGGATGAACTCTTTTGGCTACTAAAATACTGCCTTGTGTGAAATATGAGATAACCTACTTTTTTTAGAAAATGTGGATTCCCTATACTCGTGTTGTTCAACCTTTTCTATCTTATGGCACACTTGAATTTATAGTTAAACTTCTGTGGCACACTTAAATGATGTTGTTTAAAAAAAGAATTAAAAATAAAAAATATGCTTACTGTGCTTTGGACTTCGTTGGAAAATAATTCATGATTTTTTAAAATTTGGGCAGCACACCTGTGCCATGGCACATCAGGTGAAAATCACTGCCCTAGACCAATAAAAAAGTCATTAATATGTCTTTCTGAATTGCAACTTTCCAAAACCTAAGACCCTGTCTTCTATATCATATATTTGTATCACAGGTGCATGGTGGAAAATCTGATATAGGCAGATGCCTCTAAGTTGTTAGTGTAAGTACTGATTAAAAAGAGAGTTTGATCTAAGTAAATCCATGAAGACTCAATCAAGCAAACATTAACTATGTACCAGGAACTGAAAGCACCATGAAAGCACTTTTAGGGGCGAATAAGACAATTGAGGCTTATTCCCTTGAGGCACGCATTGTCTGGCAAGAGGCACTCGTGGTGGAACCATAGTTAAAGTACACAGAGTGAGCCCACGGGTAAGACACGTCGGGAAAGCCTGCCCAGAGGAAAAGACCCGAGAGGAAACGGGAAATGATTTTTACTTGAAGTTCACTTTAATATTAAATGTTAAATTTGGACAGCTCCTGTGGCTCAGCGGGTAGGGCGCCAGCCCCATATACAGAGGGTGGCCGGGTTCGATCCTGGTCTCAGCCAAACTGCAACAAAAAATAGCCAGGCGTTGTGGCGGGCGCCTGTAGTCCCAGCTATTTGGGAGATTGAGGCAAGAGAATCGCTTGAGCCCAAGAGTTGGAGGTTGCTGTGAGCTGTGGTGCCACAGCACTCTACCAAGGGCGATAAAGTGAGACTCTGTCTCAAAAAAAATTTTTTTTTTCATATTTGCTTCATCACTGTTAGTCCAGGAGAAGTTGAAGAGCTAGTGCTTTTTGTGGTGTTTATTGACAAATTCTGTTGGTGGCTCCAGACTCAAGTATGAGATAAGGGAAGCGAAGCTGAGAGGCGAATGTCACAGAGGGAATTCCCAAAGTGGTCCTCAGTCCTGCCTTAGTCAGAGGCAGGCTGTCCATTTGGGTCAGCACTGGCCACACTGGGGAGGTTAATGAAAGTTCTAATTAGAAAGGCGTTTGCTCACCCCAACGCAAATATAGGAGTATACAGACAGAATTCAAAAAGGGGAAAAAAATTGTTATTTACACAACCTTTAGTAGGAATAAAACACTTGAGTTCATGTGACAGAAGAGGAAGTAAATATGTAATCTGAAATTCAATAAATTGATCAAGATAATTTTATAGTAGAATTTTCCAAATCATTTTATAAGGGCATGTGTACCCTTAAGAAACCCAAATCTTTTTTTTTTTTTTGAGGCAGAGTTTTACTATGTTACCCTCGGGAGAGTGCCGTGGGGGTCACAGCTCACAGCAACCTCAAACTCTTGGGCTTAAGTGATTCTCTTGCCTCAGCCTCCCAAGTAGCTGGGACTACAGGCACCTGCCACAATGCCTGGCTAAGGAATCTTTTTTTCTGAGCAATACATCTCAACAGTGGG
>CAUYRH010105114.1:0-14590 GCA_963574655.1 Perodicticus potto
ATTCGTGAGATTTTCTCATTTACTGTGTGAGAACATTTGTGTTCTGCATTTAGTAGTTTTCTCCTGACCCTTCAAAGATGGACCTCAAGTGTGATCTCACCCTTTATCCTCTCTCCCCCAACCCGCTGCCGCCCCCGCCCACCCCCAGCCGTTTACCCAGAATAATGGGGCAAAGGTGGGGAGGGGTGGGGGATGATTGGGGTGGAGGGAGGGTAATTGGTAGGGCCACACCTGTGGTGCATCTTAGAAGGGTACAGGCAAACCTTACTAAATGCAGAATACAAATGTTTCCATATAATAACTGAGAAAATGCCAGGAAGGCTGTGTTAATCAGTTTGATGAAAATAGTTCAGGTTGTATATGAAACCAGCACATTGTACCCCTTGATTGCACTATTGTACACAGCTATGATTTAATAATAAAGACAATAAAAACTTTTATTTAATTAAAAAAATAAAATAAAAATAAAATGCTCGATTCCTCTTGGCTTATGTGTGGATCCCAGGGCCAAGTTCCAAAGACCTGAGAGGTAGTTAAAAATGCTCAACTTGGAGCAAGTGTCAACTCCAGGGCCAGTTTCCTCTCCAGATTTTGTTGGCGATCCGCCCTAATCCAGCCCTGGAGAGTTTAGGGTCTGTCTAAATGCAGGCAATCAGGACTAATAGAAGCCTCCAGTGGGAAGAAAATTGCTTCCATTTCTTAATGCATCTGACACTGACCTTCGCTCCAGTGGGCAAAGCAAGACCCCTCGGTGGTCCCATTGTCTCACCATTTTGTGGTCAATGAATTGATCCAGAGGCTGTTTGCAGAACCCTCCAGCCTGCTGGCCACAGGTGGGGGGGGGGGGAGGAGGGGGAAGAGCAGCTTGCTGTGCATGGCGAGGAACTCCTCCAACTGTCTGCCTTTGCTCCCAAAGCACCTTGTAGTCTGCATTTAACCGCTAAAGCATTTTCCTACCAGCACTGAGATTCACTTCACAAGACAGAGCAAATCAGTACCTAGACTGGAAGAAAACTTCCGCATACACTGTGCCCCAAGAGCTGTGTGGAAGTCTGCAACTGTGATCCCCTGGATCCGCACCAGGGAGCAATTATTCGCCCCATGGACAGGTGAGGTGAAATCACTTGATCAAGTTCAGACACCCATAAAATGGCATTACCAGGATTCTGATCCCAGGCCTGGGTTTTCCCTTCTAGCTCATGATGATTATTGATAAAAATGACTTGATTATTCCCATTTACAATCTCTTATCCCAGGACTCTCCAAGTGCTGCAGGCTGCATTTTGCCTTGGAATGGCCGTAACCCCCCAGGACTCCACAGTTCACTTTTTAACTTAATAAAGCACATTTATCTGTTCTTCAGTTTGCTGTTCCTTTTTGTCCTGTCTTTTTCCTCCCATCTTCCTCCTTCCTGCCTGGTTTTTCTTTCCTCTTCCTCTTTCTTTTCCACCTCTCCTCCAGATACACAATCCTAACCATTCACATTGCTCGTAGGGTCCTTAACACACCCACCCTGTGAAATTTTTCTTTATCATATAGATGGTGGGCGCCATCTATTAAACACCACTCAGGTCTCTCAAGAGGACCTCGGTGATCACAAGTAGTTATTGCCACAGCCAGTACTGATCGGGCACTCAATTCAATACTTCACATACCTTATCTAACCTTATCTCTACCTTAAGGAGTCACGGTAGCCTTCTGTTTCCTCGTTGGACAGAAGATAAAGCTGTAGCACAGAAAAGTTAAGTGTACTGACAAAAGTCCACACCCAGCAAGTGGTGAAAAAAGGACTTGAAATGTTAATACTGTGGTCCGTCTCCTTTCAGTATATATTTTTTTGGTAAATAGATGGACCTATCCAAAGGACAGATAGGTAGATACTTAGACCAAATTGGTGATGTAAGTGCAGTCTTACATTTCACTTTTTCACTTAACATCCTAATGTGAGCATTTTCCCTTAGGAATCAATAGACGTTGATAAAGTAACTTTTCGTGGCTTCAGAGTCTCCTGCTGTATGGATGAACCACCACATGTTCAACTCTTCCCCTGTTACTGAGCCTTTAGAAAATTTCCTCTTTCCCTTCTCCTTTTGCTACTACAAACAATAAAATAACACATGTCTTTTGGGAGGCACCTGTGCCTCAGTGAGTAGGGTGCCGGCCCCATATACCAAGGGTGGCGGGTTCAAACCCAGCCTCAACCAAACTGCAAGAACAATTAAAAAAAATGTCATTATACATACATATCAACTTTTCAAATTATTTATTTAGTATATTCTTGCATTTGAGGCTATTGAATGACAAGGAACAGCCATTTTTAATATTCTGGGTATCTCTGCTTAAATCCTTTCCTAAAGAGTTGTATCAGATTATATTCTGATCCTCTTTTACAAAAGTGCCCATCTCACCTCTCTTATTATAGATTTTTAACCATTGCCAATTTGATAGGTAGAAACATTTTTTAAATTTAAAAAACCATTTATTAAAATTGTAGCATTTCATTTGTTTTCATTTTTTATTACTATAGAAGTTAAAAATTTGGTGTAGTTACTATCCAACTGAGAGATGTTCCTTTCCTTTAAAATGTTCCTTTCTTAGAAGTGGTATCATTCCTCACACAAAAAAGATCTTATTTGTTGCAAAATTATCTTGTTGTGGTGTGTTATCCACTATTGAGTTATATGCCTAGTTTCCTTATTAGAAATTCAGAATTTATTTTTGTGGTTGAGATGTATCAGGCCGCATCCTACCACAATGTCTGTATTTTATACCTTCTCTTGGCTGGAGTAATTTGCTTTTGGAAAATCCTTAAGTAATATGCTTTTAGAAAGGTGTGATGGTTATTATTACTGCTTATCAAATATTTCAACTTCTTTTCCTTCTGGACACATGGGAAAGCTATGATTCCTGACTTCACTGAAGGCAGGTCACAGTGTGACTTGTTTTAAACAGTGGAAAGGTCAGCAGAAGAGAATGTCATTTCTCTAATTTCAGAGAAGAACAAACTGACTCATCCCCCCCTTTTTTATTTTTATTTTTACATATACATGTGTTTATTAGAATTCCATTTTTGTCTTCACAAAATTAAAAAGGCTTGCAATTTAACAACAATAACAAGGTTTAAGGTAAGGACTAGAAACAAAAACCTCGCAAAGGACGAACGAAGATAAATACATTCAGAAAAGAAATCAGACGATTGTTGCAACGAAGTATTAAGCAATAATAATAAAAGTAATGCAAAGAAAGTAACATTCACGTTGTCAAATAAGAGTATGTCTATTATAGAATGTTTTGGCTCTGAGGTTCAGTATGGAGTCGTCAATTAACTTCTTCTTTTTTTCCCCAAAGTCTCAAAAATCCCCCTTTTATTTTTAATATTTTTTTTTAGTAAATCATAGCTGTGCACATTATTGCAATCATGGGGGACAATGTGCTGGTTTTATACACAATCTGGAATATTTTCATCAAACTGGTTAACAGAGCCTTCACGGCATTTTCTTAGTTACTGACTAATAATGTTATGACATTTATATTCTACATTTAGTAAGTTTCATCTTCTAAGATGCACCATTCGTCCCCCTTTTTGATCACTGCTATGGGGATCTTGGAAGCATGCAACAAGATAAAGGTCCCACCAACTGATCCCTGAGTCGCTGCATTGAGCAAAAAGTCCCCTCAGCAACACTCTTTGGACATGTGTGATTGAGAAATAAATGCTTGTTGTACTAAGCCACTGAAATTTGGGGGTTGTTTTTCTGAGGCATGACATCGGCTTTCCTGACCTCTGTGTGAGCACCATGCACTACCTTACTTTTCCCCTCTATTCTGTGCAAGATAGACATATGACTCACACAGCACCATGAGCGGTCGCAGCCCCCAATGCAGCTACACTGCTTACTGCAGAAGCAGAAATGAACGATAGACTTTGTGACTATGATTACCAGTTACATGCAGACACTCAATTCTATTTGAATATCAGATAAACCACAAATAATTTTCTAGTATAACTATGTCCCACGCAATATCTGGGAGATGCTTATACTCAAAAAATCACCCCTTATTTATAAGGAAATTCGAATGTAACTGAACACCTTTCATTTGCTAAACCCCGCAAGCCTTTTATGTGACTCCTTTAATACAATGGATCCTCCATAGCTGACCACCTCCTTAAATTGACCTAATTTTCAGACTGGACAGGCGCCACCTGTACCTATCAGCAGAATCGGCCTATTTCCTTAGGTCATCCGCCTTTGTTTGTTGATAGTTTGTTACAGTCCCTTGTGTGTCCATAGTTTGTAACAGTCCCTTGTGTGTGATAGTTTGTTACAGTCCCTTGTGTGTTGATAGTTTGTTACAGTCCCTTGGAGGTTCCAATGTCTTTGAAATTCTTTACCCATCAATGACCATTTCCTTGGGCCATGTGTCTTCCCTTCAAGATCTCATAGATGTTGATCCACCAGCTACAGGCATTTCATGCTGCAAAGAATTCTAAGACTGGATTCACTTTCCTCCCGTAGGAAATATTTAAACATTCCATCAGGATGTGTTTCAGTAGTGCTTTGTTTTCAGCACTTTTGCCTCATTTCCAACGATCTGCTCATTTTGCGTGATCAGCTCAGGGGAGTTTCTGGTACTGTGTGCTTGATGAATGCGTCTTCACGCTGAATCTTCTCTTTCATAGGAAGAAGCCCCGTGTTTCAGATTTCCACATCTGCCCATCACGCTTCTTTCCTGGTATTGTTTTAACCTCTTTGTCTTTTGCTTCTGCATTCTAAGAACATTTCCATAGCACCTTCCACATCACTGACTCAATTTTCTACAGTGTCAATTCTGTTCTTTATAGTTTCCAACGTAGGTTTTAATTCTGCTATTGTGCCTCTGGTTTTCTGTATTCAGCCATTTCCTTTTCATCTGACTCGTGTCTAAACACCTCAGCTTCTATTTTTTATTTCATAAATTCTTCTTTTTCTTTAGTTATATTATAATCACCAAGTAAATGCATTCTAAAATTTTTACTTCTACTTTTCAATGTGTTAGACGTATACTCATTTTCTACATCTTGAACATAATTCCAATCTTTTGTGTTTAAAAATCTCTTTCTACGTCCACTGCCATCTGCTAAGTCTTCTTGGAACAAAAACCCCACCTCCCTATGTCTGACATTTTCCTCAAAGCACTGTGAGTGCACATCTCTGCCGTCTCCATCCCTACTATTTAGCTTCTATAGAAAATCCTTTTTCAGGTCTTGATCTTGGAGACTGGTTTATGTCATCAAGCCTTGGCTGAGACTCTTACTTGTAGGAACTGCTGATTTAGTGAGCTCTGCTGTGCTGAAGTCAGTGGCACTCCAGCTGCCTGGTAAGTTGGCTTTGCAGAGATGAATGATAGTGACAGGACGTGAGGGCACCTGCAGTTTTCTCTCACCGGAGCCCAGTACATGTGAGAGTGGGCTCCCCAGAGCGCAAGTTTCTGACTCAGCGTAGGGAGGTGCAGACGTCCATAACCACCTTCACCTCTCTTGCTTCTGCCACTCCAGTCCTGAGAACATCTCTGAGCCTCCGACACAGCCCACATCACCTCCTGGATGGCACTTGCTATTTCCAGAGCCTGGGAGGTATCCGCAGCCTATCTGGGTACTCAGGCATTCCCCTGGTTCTCAGATTTTAAAAAAGATTCAGGTATCTCAGTAAAAAGTAAGGATCAGCAATCTATTTTCCCTTGCACTCTCAGTGCTTTCCCATGGCATCTGTGATGCCAACCAACGTCACCATGGCATCAGCCAATCCCAGATTTCTCTGGAATTGCTGGCAACTTGGCTGATTTGACCCCTCGGTGCCAGCAACTGCACCCTGAGCGCCGCTGCTGAGTTAAGTGCAGAGCAGAGTCGGATTGCACTTTCTCATTTCCCAGAAACTATACATTTGAGAGACAAATAAAGACACCCGGGAATGTCCAGGGCTGGGGGTCGCAGTGTCTCTCCTCAGCGTTCCAGCCCCTCCATCTCCCACCACCTTGACTGAAAGCTGAGTCTCTGGGGGAGGGACGCTGGCCCATCAATGACTGTACAGACACTGGCAAGAAGAGAGAGGTGTAAGACGTGCCCTGGGTACCACGCGGACGTCCCCACAGGCGAGGACCCACCGTGCTGACGGGTCTGACAGTCCTGTTCTAATAGATGTCTTTTTAGCTTAACATCATAAAACTCCTGTTGTTTGGGTGGCAGGTGGTTAGGACCATTATTTTCTTTTTCTTTTTTTTATAATAATATAGTATTTATACAAATTTAACAACATGGACTCAACATATTTAAGGCAGAAACTGATGATAGATATAGGAGGGGAAAAATATACAAATATGGTGGGACATTTTAACATACTTTTTCCTAAAACTTACAGATGGAAAAAAATCTCAAATTAGCAACATAAAGATTAAAAAGTATAATAAATCACATCTAATATACATACATAAAATCTTAAGACCGACAATTAAAAAATAAATATTATTTCAAGTACGCATGGAACATTACAAAAATTCACTTATATTAGGTCATTAAAGTGCTGACCAATGCCAAAAATCAACCTCATACAGAACATATGCTATGACCATAATATGACAAAGTTAGAAATCGATAACAAAAAGACAATTTTATCTTAAGAAGTGAAACAGGACTGGGTGCGGTGGCTCACATCTGTGATCCTGGCACTCTGAGAGGCCACGGCAGGAAGACTACTTGAGGTTAGTTCTAGACCAGCCTGAGCAACATGGCAAGACTCATCTCTGAAGCAGGAGGACTGCTTGAGCCCAGGAGTTTGAGGTTGCAGCAAACCATAATGATGCCATTACACTCTCGCACTCCCCAGCCCAGCAGCACAGGCAACAGAGCAAGACCAAGATATAACGCGCCTAAGTTGGGTACCACTGGTCGCCACAGGACATCTGGGCTCTATGCCCCCCACACAAGGGCATGGGCTCCTTCTTCAGGACCATTATTTTCTTTTTTTCTTTCTTTTTTTTTTTTTAAACTTTATTTTATTTATTTATTTATTTTTTTGGAGACAGAGCCTCAAGCTGTCACCCTGGATAGAGTGCTGTGACATCACAGCTCACAGCAACCTCCAACTCCTGGGCTCAAGCAAGTCTCCTGCCTCCGCCTCCCAAGTAGCTGGGACTACAGGCGCCCACCACAACGCCCGGCCATTTTTTGGTTGCAGCCATCATTGTTGTTTGGCGGGCCCAGGTTGGATTCGAACCCGCCAGCTCAGGTGTACGTGGCTGGCGCCTTAGCCCATTGAGCCACAGGCGCCGAGCCAGGACCATGATTTTCTTATTCACCAACCCCCCAGGAAAGTCTAGAGGGGAGGACAGAGGTCAAAGTCTTCTTTCCGGATCTAACAGGTGGAGACAACCTCTCTGACCCAGGACTTTTGTCAGTGGCAATATGGAATTAAGAATACTTAATTTGCAGATTATTATGAAGATTAGATGAAAGAACGTTTCTAAAGCTCTTGGCAGAGAGTCAGTAAGTGCCTAAAACATATTTGCAATTATCACGGTGTCTCGTCCTGCCCTGCATATCTTACCCTTCATCGTGGACTCCATTTGTTCATCCTTACAGCCCCCTCTGCTTTCCTCCAGCACCTTATTTCTTGCAACTTAGGAGGAACTTAGTAACTATTTGAGGGTTGAATGGGTGAATGTTTAAATGAACAAGTAACAGAATGAATGATTCTCTAATGAAATGGAAAAAATATGAATCTAAGAAGGCTAAAATGAGAAGCTGATTGTCAATTTCCTTTAGTAACTTGGTGGGAGGGAATTAGGGATCTCCAGGTGGTACCGAGCAGTGAACAATAACCTGCTAGTTCCAGATATATTTTCTACTGTAGTGTAGAAACAAGGACCTTCAAAACAAGGACCTTCTTCTTAATGAACTTTGCCTTCTGTACCCTGGCTTACAGGAGGCCCTCGGAAGCTATTTTCCGTTTAGAGGGAAAGATGGGTAAAGTGGCTTTGTTTACCTTGACCTTGACAATGGCCGGGTTGTACTGCACCGCATCTCCCCACTCCTGCATCAGCTCTGCCGTCGGCAGCTCCTTGTAAGCCAGGGCAGTGATGTGCTCACTTGCCCCTCCGCGGACGAGGACCACCAAGTCCTCCACCATGGTGTTCCTCTTGTTCCTGTCTGGGTGGACACCAAGAGTCATCAGAGGATTCACTTTCATACTCCAGAATTTGCTGCAACCCAGTCAACAATTTGGCTACTCTGTGTCTGTAGCCCATGCACCTGTCTTCTTCAGAGAAGTTTCTATTTAAATATCTTGCCCACAATGAGATGGGATCACTTTTTCTTTCCTTGCTAATGTGTTTGAGTTCTCTGTGGATTCTGGTTATCAAACCTTTGTCAGAGACATAACCTGCAAATGTCTTCTCCCATTCTGAGGGCTGTCTGCTTGCTTTACTTACTGTGTTCTTGGCTGTGCAGAAGCTTTTTAGTTTGATCAGATCCTAGTAACATATTTTTGGTGTTGCTTCGATCGCCCAGGGGGTTCTCCTCATAAAGTTTTCTCCCAGGCCAATTTCTTCAAGAGTTTCCCCTGCACTCTCAAGTGAGGAGTATAAATGTCTTAACACAATAATTAAGAAAGTGCGGTGAAGGCTATGTTAACAAGTTTGTTGTAAGTATTTCAAATTGTATATAGAACTAGCACATTGTACCCCATAAATGCATTAATGTGCACAGCTATGATTTAATTAGAAAAAACCTTAAAAATTAATAATTTGGTTACTCTGGTTATTTCCTGAGCTTGCCTGGGAGACATGGGTGAAAAAGACACATCCTTGCCTGCAGAGCAGTCACAGTGCCCAGGACAAAAGGGAAGCTCACACCCAGCCACATGTAACACCAGCTGGGGGATTTACCTTGAGCATCTACAAAGTGCCAGTCACTGGATGAGTTTATGGAAAATAGAGAGATGATAGATTAATTAGATAGACAAACAACCAGGTAATAGACACATAGGTAGATGGGCAGACAGATAATAGATTGGTAAATGGGGAGAATGACAGATTATAATAGTTTCTTTTACACCAATGTCATGTCCCAAGCAACATTAGTTCTACTTCACAAATGATGAAACTCAAACCTGGAATTTGTAAGTCACTTGTCCAGACTCATACAGCTAGTGACTGAAACAGCTTAATTTTAAGCTATATCTGCCTGGTCTCATAGCCACCGCTTCTTGGTCAAATAACTTTCCCCTCACCAAACTGGTTCCTGCAGACGGAGTGGAGCAAAGCTCGTATGGCAAAAACTGAGCTCGTGTTCTCACCCCTGACCCTACACACCTTCACCAGGAATGAACCCAGCACTGACCTTGGCCTTGCTGTCTTGGAAAAGTCACTTATAGAATGTGAGATTTCCCTTCTCCTATTCTATAAAAAGGACCCTCTGTATCTATGTCAAGATTAAATGTCACCTTTACAACTGATAATTGTTGATCATTTGTGCACGTCTCTGTTGCTCGTGTGTGAAACTCATTTAATAATCATACAAAACAGGACCTATGGAATCCTCACCAAGCCAAGGCGTGCAGCTAAGGAATCGGGGAGAGGGGAAGGACTTACCAGACAGTCCGTCCCAGACCCCGAGCTAAGAGGTTGGAAAATTAAGTTCAAGAATTCACCCCAGAAAAAGTACTACGTCCTTCATTGCTGAATATTACCGTGGTCACCTTTGGAGTGCTCTGATTGGAAGCTGTATGCCGACCCCAGCTCCTAGTCCACCCTTTAAAGTAATTTTGAAGCTCTTGGTTTGTAATGGCCATCAGAGCAGTTGTCTTACAGAGGTCTGACAGTTAAGTTTGTGAATGCCTCCTAGAGAAAATTCTACCCACCTCACTGCTGAACATCACTATGGGCACCTTCAAAGTTCTCCACTTGGCCTCTGGTGACCGCAGTGAGGTCGGTAGCACTTGGATGAGTTCACAAGCTTAATTGTCAGACCCTGATCATCACTTCTTTATGTGAGATGACAAACATGGGACACTTTAAAGACTGCTCAGCATGTGATAGGGGCTCTGTGAGCACTGGCTATGATAAAGTCATTATTATTTCCACTTCTGGGAAAGGTGCTCAGAAAGCCCTCAGTCCTACCAGTGAGCCATTCCCATTCTAATGCATCTGTGTCTCCAGTGCCAAAAGAACTGGTATATAACCGGCTCTACATTTGAGCCTGCAACATTTGAGCATCAAAAAAAGAGAGTCTGGTGTACTGCTGGTAGGCGCACAAATTGGTACAAGCACCTTCGAAATCAGCGTGGCATTGTCTACTGAAGAAAACAAAATTCCACTCTCGACAACCAGGCAATTCCAGTCCTCAGTCGATTCCCAGGAATAACACTATGATGTGCACCAGACAGTTATGGAACATGTCGACCACAGGCCAGCACAGAGGCTCATACCTGTAATCCCAGCACCCCGGGAGGCCGAGGGGAGCAGATTGAGCTTGAGCTCAGGAGTTCGAGACCAGCCTGCACAAGAGCAAAAGCAAGACCCTGTCTCTACTAAAACAGAAAAATTAGCCAGGCATTGCAGCAGGCACCTGAGATTCCAAGTACTTGGGAGGCTGAGGCAAGAAGATTGCTCAAGCCCAAGAGTTTGAGGTGGCTGTGACCTGTGATGCTGTAGGACTCTACCCAGGGAGACAGAATGAAACTCAGTCTCAAAAAAACAAAAAAGAAAAAGATGTCCACAGTAGCATTGGCCATAATTGTTTGAGAGTAGATAACTCAAATGTTCATCCACAGTGGAATGGACCAGGAAAAAGAGGCATGTGCCTACAACAAAATAGTACGCAGCAAAGGGAGTGGACTAAATCATAGTTACACATAAAAGTGTGACGACAAATGAAAAATACAGGAATAAAAAGGTTACATTCCATCCATCTAAAGTTAAAAAAGCACCATGAAGCCATTTTGGCTAGTGTTACATGTGGGTGGTAAAGCTACAGAGAAAAAAAGGACATATTTAGCATCGAAGGCAGGATAATAGTTATCCTCAACAAGGAGAGAGGCATTGTAATGAGCCAGGGGTTTCGGGGTGCTGGGCCACGTTCTGCTTAGTGGCCTGGCTGGGGAGCCCGGGATGGTCTTCTTCAAGCAGTACCTATGTTTCACTCATGTCTCCCTATGGGCCATGTGCCTTTCATCCCAGCCCCACCAAAACAAACAAATAAACCACACCACCAACTCACTCAAAAGGGCAAGACATTGTGCTGGACTAGCAGGTAATTTTTGTGGTGGTTGTTTTATTTGGTTTTGTGTCCACTGTGGAATTTTTCCTTCACATATAATTCCAGGCCCATGCTCGGGAAGCAGGGCAGGTGAGGGCAGAGCGGCTTGGGTGCAGAAGGGCTGGTCACTGCAGTGCTGCTGTTCAGCTGTGGGGTGCAGAGCGGCTTGGGTGCAGAAGGGCTGGGCACTGCAGTGCTGCTGCTCAGCCATGGGGACCCCGTGGCAGGATTTGTGGTTCTGCCTGCTCTGCTTGTCACCCATGATCTCAGTTGAGGGCTTGTCCCCTCCACCTGCCACCTGTCCTAGCACCCTGCCTCAGGCCAGGGCAACTCCCAGTTCCTAGGGCAGATTTACAAGGCCTGGGTTCTTTTCCCTGCCTATAACCCACCTCATTCTGCACTGGGACATTGTATAGCATTGCCATCACCTCTTTCATTATTTGTCTACCTCACAGGACCGCCATGAGGATGAGAATTCAATCCCGTTTGTTTTTCAATGCTTAACTCGTAGTAGGAGCTTGGTATAAATTTATACAAAGAGCCATTATCTGAATGGAAATATTAAGGCCTTAGATTTTAGCGTCTGTAGCTTGAAGAAAGCCTGGGACCAGAGGTGCTAGGGAGGAAAAGATTATGAGCACAGAAATCCATGAGCCCCGGGCCCACTCACCTTTGATTTCATCGAGAATAGCCCTGCACTTGCTTTCCGACACACCCAGACTGACATAGACCTTTTTAATGGCACCACCAATTTTAAAATCGTTTTTGGCACAAGCATGCACGTTGCTGAGAGAATAATCTGAAAGAGGCAAGGAAAGACGCGTGTGACCCGAAAGGCGCACACTTCCCTTTCCTGTGACCGGCCCCAGAGGCCTGGCCCTTTCTGGGTCACACGGGGACTCAGACCAGAAGTGCAGAAAGCTATTGACACCAGGGCAGAGACTCCCAGGGTTCAGACTCGACTTCCCTTTTCAGCCTCCTCCCAATACTCTCTGAAGATTTCTGCTGCTCTCCAAAGAGGGGAAACATTCAGCAACATTGTCTAAAGAATGGACTCCTTGTCATGTTCCTGGGCTGGATCCCGTAAGAGGCTGCTGCCACGTGCCCGCCCTCCACTGACTCACTTTCCTCCACACTTGGATAAAGTAGAAAAATCTGGGGATCAGTTAACTGAGGGAATGCATATAAGATGTCTGGGGTAGATTTCCCCACCTTTGTCTTCATTTTTGGATTGCTTCCCACATCGTTCCTCCCTAATTCTCTCTGAGGCGTCCTGCTCCCCTGGTCTTCCTGAAATCTCAGACTCAACTTGTAAGCCCCTTTCTGTTGCCCTCTGCAGCCAGCACAGGGAGACAAGAACGACCTTGACGACTAGGGTGGTTCAACAGTGTGGTTGGAGGTTGGTTTTTGCCAAAGTATATTCTTAAAACATGGATCCCATGAGCTACTAGCGGGTGTTATAAGCAAAAGAGCTTCCATAGTTAATTGCATATAACAAATATTGCATTAAAAGGCATGGAGAGGTCATTTTACTACAGAACGTTTGTGAAACTCTAAAAGTGGGATTTCCTATGTGTTTCCCTCACTTACTTGATTACAGAGCCCTTTTATGGGGAGCAGTTTGAAACTACAAGAGGCACATTAGAAACTACTGTCACAGAGGAAGTTGACCCTGGTCTTGGCAAGCCTGAGGCCACACTGACATAAATTTACGTCCCACACAATTTATCTTCTTGTGTGTACATTGGACTTGCTGCTAAGCCCCAGATCTGTCATTGCAATCTGCGTGACCCAGACAAGGTCACTCAACACAAGAGCCAGGTTGTAGGAAAGAACTGGAAACCAGGACCCACCAGGACCCACGCCATAGACATGGGGTTGACTACCTGGGATAACTCTATGGAGAATGGATTATAGGGGCAGTATGGGGGTTAAATATTAGTTTAGAGACTAAGTGACAGTCTGGGACTTTGCTACATACAGTGTGGTTTATGGCCAGCAGCAGCATCACCCCAAATCTTGTGAGAAACTCAGACTCTGGGGTTTCACTGCAAACCTTTCTGATCAGAACCTGCCTCTTCCAAGAGTCATACCTAATTCCCATCAACATTGAAGTTCGAATGTAGTGCTTTCATCATGAGGGGAGCTTACAGTGGTAATAGTAAAAACAGAAAATATTATATTTTCTATGGGCATAAAGAAAAGTTTATGTTTTGGGTGTAAAGTTGATGGGACTTGCTCTCATGGATTGGAAGGAAAGAAAATTAATCAAAGTTGAATCCCAAGCTTTTGGCTTCAGCCACTGGTTAGATGGTAGAACCATGTCTGAGATGGGGATATCTAGGAAAGAAGTATATTGGGGAAAATAAAATAAAAAGTGCCCTGGGGCATGTTAGAGTTAGTCATGGTTGTTGGGCAAGAAGGCATTTCAGGCTGGGGGTGGTGGCTCATGCCTGTAATCCTAGCACTTTGGAAGGCTGAGGCAGGAGGATCACGTAAGCACAAGGGTCAAGACCAGCCTGGTTTTTTTTTTGAAACAGAATCTCAAGCTGTTGCCCTGGACAGAGTGCCATGGCATCACAGCTCACAGTAACCTCAAACTCTTGGGCTCAAGGAATTCTCTTGCTTCAGCCTCCCAAGTAGCTGGGACTACATGTGTTCGCCACACCAGGCTAAAGACCAACCTGAACAAGAGCAAAAACCCATCTCTACCAAAAATAGAAAAAATTCGCTGGATGTGGTGTCTGGGGCCTGTAGTCTTGGCTTCTTAGGAGGCTAAGGAAGGAGGATTGCTTAAGCCCAAAGTTTGAGATTACAGTGAGCAGCCATGATGCCACGGCAGCCCAGCCAGGCCAACAGAGCAAGACTTTGTCTCAAAAACAAAAACAGAAGAAAAACCAAAACAAACCAAGGCATTAGGTACAGGGAAGAGGCCCAGGAAGGATGGTTACATGAATTCAGAGTTATCTGTATTTAAAGGCTGAGGGAAGAAAAAGTATCCAATGTACTCAGCCCTACTATGAAGCTAATTTATAGCTGTCATATGAATGGTATAACCCAACTATATCACAAGAATATGGGGAAAGGCGCAAGGGTAGGGAGGGGGTGGGGAGGGTAGGGCAGAGGGAGGGTAATTGGTGGGGCCACACCTGTGGTGCATCTTGGAAGGGTACAGGTGAACCTTGCTAGATGCAGAGTACAAATGCCTTCATGTAGTGACAGAGAGATTGCCTGGAGGGCTATGTTAATCAGGTTGATGAAAATGGTTAAGATTGTGTATGAAGCCAGCACATTGTGCCC
>CAUYRH010105115.1:0-13858 GCA_963574655.1 Perodicticus potto
CCACGAATGGATTAATAAATTGTGGTACATGTATACCATGGAATATTACGCAGCCTTAAAGAAAGATGGAGACTTTACCTCTTTCATGTTTACATGGATGGAGCTGGAACATATTCTTCTTTTTTTTTATTGTCTTTATTATTAAATCATAGCTGTGTACAATAATTCAGTCATGGGGTACAGTGTGCGGGCTTCACATGCAATCAGAGATATCTTTATGATGAGATACTTCTACTTAATAACGAGTAAATATACCTTTCACTTTTTTATGATTGTCTTTTCTCTGGCTTACTTTATTGAAAGAATATCGTATATAATACATACAACATACAACATATGTGTTAGCTGACAGTTTGTGTTATTGGTAAGGCTTCAATCTCACAATAGGCTACTTGTAGTTAGGCTTTGGGGGACGTAAATAGCTATCTTCAAAGTTTTGACTACATGAAGATCACACTCCTAAATCCTTCATTGTTCAAGTGTCAATCGTATTTCGGGTGAATTTTCTGAAAGTTGCTAGTAGTGTTCAGAGTCAGAGTAATAGTCTGAGAATATTGTTTTCCTCAAGTCTTCTTGGTGATCGCACAACCTCCCTCTTTTTAACCACGCTCTGACCAAACGCAAACCTAGAGAAAACCTACAAAGCCCAGTCTATACCATAAGTATTACTGTCATGCACACTTAATGCGAGCATATGTTCTGAAAAATGGTTTGTTAACTGTGTAGACGGTTTTCTTTCTCTCTAGCTTCAAATTGGTTATAGTCATTGAGAAGTGTGGGCACAAGACTTTGTAGAAAAGGGAGACTCTGCCCGATGTCTCTCTGCAAGTTAAGGTGAACACTCACTCCTTCCACTTTCCCCTTTAAGTAAGAGAATGTGGACGCTTATGTAAACAAGCCTTGGGTACTGCACTGCTTCTTGTATTTTTCTACACATTGCCCATACCTTTGTAAATTATTGCCTTATTAGATTATCTCCAAATTGTCAAAAGCTTGTATGCCCCTCAATGCTTTCAGATTCAGACAGACTATATATTTCTTAGTGAAATTCTATCTTCTCTTGCATCCTCTAGTAAAGCCCATTTTTGCTTTCTTTCCTAGAATTACCCATGGAATCCATTCTTTGTTATGTCCTGCCTGAACCTTGTCTTTTAGTGTTCCAGATGCACCTTTTTATAATTCTTCCTATTATTGCTAGTCAGGGACTACTTGATTGTTTATATTCCTATCTCTAGGTAAATAAATTACTTACATCTGTCATCAGCTTGGATATCAGACCTGAACTTCTGGCTCAAAGTGCTTATTAGGCAACCCCTCCTGTGTGTTCCCCAACTGACCACAGCATCTTCTTTCTCACATATTTATTTCATGGTCTTCTGTTCAGTTGCTTAAGTAAACTGAGGTATATTTGGCTACTTTTATTACAAATTCTGTATCTTCATTCACTAAATTTTAACAATTTATATCTCAAAATTTCTTCAATCCTATCCCTTCATTCTACTTTGCATGATCATTAACTTAGGTCAGGCATAAATTATCTGTAATCATAATTACTCCACTACCTTTCTCACTGAAAATTAGTGTGGTGTCCCATGCATGAGCGTTCACTGGGGCCATTAGCTCCACCCTCATGTTGAAACAATGATCTTCTCTTGAGCAAACACTGTTATTATATAGCCTCCAAAAAGTCACTATAATCTACCTTGGAAAGCTGTACCTTGCCTTCCCATTCTTGGTAACATGCTTAAATGTACTTCTATAACACATTATTAATCTACTCAAGAATTTATTATAGAAGTAGATAAATGTTCATTAGTCTTTCAGACTGCATATACTGTTATATGTATTATTAATTTCTAATATAGTGCCTGCCACAGGATAAACATTTATTCCATCTCACATAATATGAAAAAGTAAAGAAATGATGTGATCCCTGATCTTTTTTTTCTTTCTTTTTTGTAGAGACAGATTCTCACTTTATTGCCCTCAGTAGAGTGCTGTTGCATCACAGCTCACAGCAACCTCCAACTCCAGGGCTTAGGCAATTCTCTTTCCACAGCCTGCTGAGTGGCTGGGACTACAGGCACCAGCCACACACCCAGCTATTTTTGGTTGCAGTTTGGGCAACAGCCGGGTTTGAACCTGCTGCCCTTGGTATATGGGGCCGGCACCCTACCCACTGAGCCACAGGCATCATCTGTCATCCCTAATCTTAAAGGACTTATTCTATTAATCATGTAGATACATTATAATTGCATGGTTATTCCTTGCAGTCAACAGATTCTTCGGGCAGGTGCAATGATGTCCCCAGGATGCAGTATTCCATACCACTGGGACTTGTTTTCCACATGAAATTCAAAATAGAATGAAGAAATTTAAAATCATTTTGAGGTCATATAAGAGAGGAATTAAATGTTTAACAAAATGTTCACTTTATACAAAATTTTCTTCTTTTTAATGGATACCTTATTCTCAGAGATGCATAGTGAGATAGTATACAAGGGAGACTTTGGATTGAGCTAAAATTGTTCTTAATTTTATTTATCTTCAAAGAGAATATCTGCATCCTCTGTAAAAATAGTGTAAGGAAACTAGGTCGAGGATCAATTCTACTTTCATCCTGCAATAAAACTGTCATAGAGATTTACCAAATGAGATAAAGATTGGCAAAGAGTAGCAGGATCAGCAGCTCAGTCACACTAATAGGGCTGAGGAGTTCTATCACTCCGAGAAAGAAACAATTTAATGACAATAATAAAAAGTTTCACTTGTTATTATGTGTTGGGTTTTGTGCTTTCTTTTCACGTTATGAATTGCAGAGTTCAGACTTTTAAGTATTTATATATGAAACAAGAAACTTAAACACCTATCCTTTGAGAGAAATTAATAGTTACATTTCTTTCATTTAAGTCAATATTTTATACTCTCACAAAAGGGAGAGCTTTATCAATATTTTAACATTAGTGTTGTGCTCATCCTTATTTAGCTACTTGTTTGTAAGTATCCTCTGATGATATAATAGTAAAAATGCCTGTGATACTTCTCAAATAAAGCTTCACAGAAAAAAGAACGGGCCATTAACAGTAACTTAATGAGGATATTTCTTCTTCCTGAACTTAAGAATTTAATGATCACTTAATTATGCAAGAATCATTTATCCAAAATAAAAAATAAAACTAAATTTATTATAGGAAATACATCATTCCCAATGGCTTCCTCCTAATTGCAATGACAATTAAGAATTTGAATTTAAGTGTCCACATTTTTAATTTAATGTAATCAATAAATAAAAAGAATATAATGCCATACTATTTTAAAATTTTATTTTAATTATTACATGAATATTATAAAGTAAGTGCATGCTTAGCGTAACCCAGGGAAATTTTTAGGTAATTTATCTCACTAAAAATGTGTGTGGGTATGAGAGCGTGTGTGTATGTGTGTGTGTGTGCACCAGTTTGAGGCAATTAAATGAATTATATAATTAAATAATCTAATAGTCTGATTATGTTTTATAATTTACTTTATTCATATAAGATGAATTATTCGGGTTTGTGTTAAGGTGAAATATCTCAAGTAGGCACAGGCTGAGGGCATAGTGATTTCCATAATAAAGTCGAACTAGAATCTTGAGAGTCAGCCCTTCTTTGCATTTCTATTGAAACTACTTGGTCCCTCTCCTTTAACCAATATCCTCTCAATTCTCATAAATCAATCTGGAATTTAAAAGTATGCAACTAGACCAAGACTCATCTTCTGTATTTCAACAGTAAATCAATCTACATTTCAATTTTATTCTTAGGAAGGGTTTCATTTGTGATAATCCAATCTGCTTATCATTGTAAAACCTAAGGTACAAATAAGTGACTAGGTGCTTGGTAACTTTTGGCTTCAGTCTTTATTCTCAAACTCCTTCTCTGGTTATCTTACTAATATCCAAGATCTTTTCAGTAAAAGGGCACATATCTCTACTTTCAGCATTTTCCATTCTGGAGAGAGACTAACACCACTTCCCAATGGCTCAGTATATCTATACTGACACCCTTATTGAATGCTTCTTTGAATTTAAGATGCTCTGCATTCTACCACATTTTGGGAGACCCTTATTTTGGATTTTAAATCATATTTTGAGGGTAAAATGTAATATGTTCAAAAATAATCCACTATAATTTGGCCTCCTTCAGTGGCAGGACATTTCAGAAATGACACCCATTTCCTAAAGCACAATCTCAATCAAATGCTTAAGTCAATGAATTCCAGTCCCATAGAGAAATGGAAATAAAAACTAGGTGCCATTGGTCCACCTGTAATGTAGAAGCAGCTACAAAATTTGGACTTCGCCCTCTAATCTTGGCAGAGGAGGGCTGCCACTTACTCAACAACAAACTCTGAAGTAGAAGAATAGGGATCAATACCAAGTTTTCCAAACTACCACAAGGCCAAATTCTAAACTGTTTCTACCAGGCACAGAGATGACTCTTAGTCATTCAGAGTTTACCAAATTGGTCAGAGTTAAAAGTGAGATTGTACAATGCCATATAATTGTAATACCAAGAAACCCAGCCCTCCACCCCATCAGAAGGAGCCTGGCGCTATCCTACTCATGGTATGCCAAAAATTCTACAGTCTGAGGAAAGAGGTCACCCTTTACAAGTCAGATGTCCAGCCAGCGTCAATTCTTGATCGTTTCCCCAGTGGTAAGAAAGAAAACAAGCCCATCTGCTACTGCTTTTCACTAGGAAACTTCTTCCTGACAAATGTTTTTTGTGTGTCTTGTGGTCATTTGTCTTGTCTGGTTCAGAGTCACCTACCACTATGGACATCTTCCCTGCGAGGGTCTGTACTTCCCAGGGATTATACGTCATCTTCTTTGGAAAGAAATTACTTTTGCGCATTGACAAATACACTTTACCTCACATATGGTAATTTCACTAAATTCACTTACTAATTATAATAGTTGTTTGTAAATCTCTTTGAGTTTTTAAAATACCAAAATTTTTTCAAAATGCCATATGTAAATATTGACAGGTCTTTTTTTTCTTTTAAGTCTTTATATCTATTCTTTGTTTCCTTTTAATTATTTAACTAAGACTCTCAGTAGGATGGAGCTGGAGATTGATTTACAAGTATCCAATGTGAGGCCTGTGGGCCACATGCTGATAAAATGAAGACTTTTTTTGCTTAGCTGTGGTGTTGGATATCACAAAAAGTAAGCACAGACCTGTTGTTTTTGCTCATCATCTTTCGTTAGCGTTTGTGTGTTTAATGTGTGGCCCAAAATAACACTGGTGATTCCAATGTGTGTCAGAGGAAAAAAAAAAAAGAAGGTTGTATACCCACGGATCTTGGTTTCATTTCATATCTTAGGGTTGAAATGTTCTCCCTTTAAATATATCTGTTCTAAGTTTTTCAGAGTATACTGTTCATAATGTAAAAGAAACCCCATAATGTACCTAGCTTGTTAAGATTTTTTAAAATTTGTGAGTTTGTTTTCTTAATCAAGAACATATGTTGAATTTTATGAAACAATTAATTGGCTTCTTTAAAATAATTGCATGATTTTTCTCTTTATTTCCATTTAATAATCTAAATTAAATTGGTATTCTAATTTTTTTTTTTTTTTTTTTTGTAGAGACAGAGTCTCACTTTGTCGCCCTTGGTAGAGTGCTGTGGCGTCACACTGCTCACAGCAACCCCCAACTCCTGGGCTTAGGCAATTCTCTTGCCTCAGCCTCCTGAGTAGCTGGGACTACAGGCGCCCGCCACAACGCCCGGCTATTTTTCTGTTCTGCCGAGGCCAGGTTTGAACCCGCCACCTTCGGTATATGAGGCTGGTGCTCTACTTGAGCTGCAGGCGCCACCCTAAATTGGTATTCTAATACTAAATCACTCTTGTAACCCTTGAGTAAACTCAAACTAGTGTGATATATTGTTCTTTCTATACAAAGTTGGATTGAATTTGGCAAGCATTCATTTGGAATTTTTTTGTATCTAAATTTATGCAAGTATTGTTTATTGAAATTCCTCTTGATTTAGAAGCACCAGGATTTTTCCTGTCTATAAAAATGTGTTGAGGATTATTCCAATTTTTCTATTTCCCAGAATAATTTATTTGAGATTGACAAGGCTAGTGGGGTCTGGAAAATTTAGGGAAAATTTCTTTTAGAAAATGAATTTTTTGATGAACATAGAGATATCTTATTTTATTTCATTTTCTTGGGTCATTTTTAAAGTTCTATCCTAAAAATATTTACTTTTGCATCTTAATAAGTGACATGATTAGTAAAATGTTGCTCTTAATTTCCTCTTACCATCGTTATCATCATAGATTTTATAATGACGTGCATCTTTTTATTTCTGATAGTAGAAGTTTTTATTTTGTATCTTTTCCTGTCTTTAATAGGCTATCAATTTTATTGATCTTTAAAATTCTAAAATTTTTGGCTTTGCTACTTCTTGAATTGAACTTTTATCTATTTTGTTAATATATGGTCTTATTTTTTCCTCCCTTCTATATTTACTTGAATTTTATGGCTATGATTTCCTTAGCTTGTAAAGATGAAGAATTTAATTATTAATTTTCAAACTTACATATTTTCCAATAAGTTTATTCAAAGTCATGCAATTTCTTTGAAGTAAATTATAATTTGTTATGTGTTTTAGATACAGCTGAAAATATTTACAAATTGTTTTTCCCATATCCCATTACCTCATGAATTATATTTTTTGTACTTCTCCAAAGTTTTTTTCATTATTAGTTTGATATCCTGATATAAATGGTTGGAAATTGGATAAAACTGACTTTATTTCGCAGCAGGTAAAACTACTATTGGTACTTAGAATCTGCATTCTGCCCTTTTGGTGCAGTCTGTTTTTTCCTGATGGTTCCACATGGCATATTGAAGACTTCCATACGTTGTTGAAGACTGGCTTCTCTGTTTCAGACTCTGAGACAGAGTTTAGCCATAGGAGGTCTGTTGGATTATTCCCTTGGGACCAACACATATGAATAGGAGAAAATTCTACTGCAGAAGAACAATTTGAGTTGTGATGTAAATTCAACAACTGCCTCAGCTAACCTCTGGAAAGCTCATGAGTAAGATTGATCACTCAGATTAATCCTGAGTTGAGCCAAAATTGTACATGTTAATCAATCAATAATTGGAGTGGATAATTGGAGATTATTCTTCTGCAGCAAAAACAATCTGATCCTTGTATGAACTGGTGGTTGAAGACTCACTTTCAGAAACTGAGATCAAAAGTCTGCCTTTGCAGGAGAATCGTAATGGCATACCCCAGCATCACATAACAGGTTTTGATTCCACGTTCATTAGCTGCATACAGATTTACAAGCATTACTACATATATTTTTCTGGCATATTAAAACCTTATCAGTATAAAAAAAGTCACTTTTTTGCCAAAAGTAATACATTTTTTCCTACAGTCTATTCTATCTCATATAAAGTTAGCTACACCAGATTTCTGTAAGTGGTTTGTCTATTTTAGTCATTTCATTTCTAAAAATTTTGTTTCTTTATGTTTAAACTCTGTCTATTGGAGGCAACATTTTAAAATTCCAATTTGATATATCAGTCTTGTTATTGGAATTCTTATTTCAGATTGGTGTGATGTGGTCACTGGCATGTTTGGTTTCATTGGTACCTTTCTGCCATTCGCTGGATATTTGATCTATATGCTTTGTGTTCCTTGTGTTTCTTTTTTTGCCTCCTTTTTTGACTAATCAAACACTCCATTTTAATTTATTATTTTAGTTTAACATTAATGATAAGATCTTTTATAATAAAACATATAATAAAACAGTTTTATACTTTGTTATTTTATTGGACAAATTATATAAACATACATTTTTTACTTATTCTAGTTTGATAGAAAGGTTAAATCTGTATTGTTTTTGCTAAGTAACAGTAGATCGTAGAGTTGTATGTAGCCATTTATATACCCTATGTTTTAGCATCGTTTTACATATATTTTACATACCATAAATCTACACATAATTTAACTTCCCAAATGCATCATAGTTATTGTTTCATAAGTAAATAAATTTAGTACCATATTAAATTTTCATTGCTCCTCATTTTTTGTGCATTGCCGTAGTTTTAAAGGAATGATTTTTTTTTTTTTTTTTTTGGCCTAAAGCAATGAATTTAATATGCCTTAATTTAGGTCCATAAGAAATTAATTACAAAATTATTTTCCTAGAAATATATTTATTTTTATACCATATGTGAAGATTATTTTCACCATGTATTTAATCCAAGGTGAGTAGAACTTTTCAAAAAATACGCTGTTGCATATTGTGGACTTCCAATTTTTTCTTTGAAAGATCAGTTGTCTGCATTAGTTTTAATTATTTGAAAGCATTATATTATTTCTGTCATTATTTTCACTTTTTGGAGGGTTTTAGACAGTTACATACAGAAAGACAAAAAATAAATCAAAGTTGCTGAGCACATTATGTTTGTATTAGTTTTTAAATTTCAGAGAATGGTGAGAGAAACTCATTTTCATAATCGGTACCTATAAAGTTAAGCATTCATATATAAAACAGTGAAAATATTGAAGACCACCTGTAGTCCAGCTACTTGGGAGGCTGAGGCAAGGGAATCACCTAAGCTCAGGAGTGGGAGGCTGCTGTGAGCTGTGTGACACCACGGCACTCTACCAAGGGTTCAATTGCAATATGTGGAGAGCAAATATATTTAAAAAGATTCTAGACTATGAGAGAAAGTTTAACTATATATGATATGTACATGGCAATAAATATTTAAACATATAAACATGATTCTATTTATTATAGTTGCATAAATGCATGTAATTATGTATAAATGAATTTAAAAATAGCATGATATATGTGTATTCTATATAAGTATTATATCTATAAATATAAAAATGATACTACTAGATATCAAAACTTGTCATACCTTACAATGATGATATTTCACATTCATTTTTATTTATTAAATTTGTTGTTACCATACATTCTAATTACAATTTAGAATGTTATCTGCATTCTTATACTTTCTTTACATATAGGAGTTTTCAACAATCAGGGTATAACTGATATTTACTTTTTTGGAACTTGCCAATTTTACCAAACTTGATGTAACAATAGTTAATAGCAGTTTCAGAAGATTGTCAATACATTTGACAACACACTTTTATAATCATTTTATCATATCTATCAAATCTCACACATACATCAAGATATACATTTTTTAATTGAACAATTTAAATTTTACATTTGTTACTATAACTACTTCCCAATGAAAACAAAAGAGTTCACATGGTGCCTGGCTATTCCTCACCCTCAAATTACAAAATTAATTATATTTAGAAATATATATGATCTTCCTTGGTATATTTCCAGATTTCCTATTGCTTTTTTAGCCCAGCTTTTTAATCGCTTCACTTACTTTCATGTATTTGCTTATTTCAATACAGCAATAAAAGATAGGCAAGCATATTGTGATATGTCACTGAAAATTGGCTCTGACAAGTACTGTATGTACAGCATTCAGTTACTACTTACTATTAATTGCTACTTCCCAACCGATATGTAATTAATTGTGTTAAAGTATTTGACATTAATTCCAAGAATGAAGAAGACTACAAAAGAAAGTGCTTTGTAAATTAGAACAAATTAACCTCTTTGGGGGTATTTCTTTACACTATAAAATGTATTTAAATTTTCTTATAAATATCAAACATAAGCAAACAGGACACCTCAGCCTTTTCTAAGTTATTCAGAATGAATTCTCCCACCTTTAGATTCTTTAATATGCTCTATCTTGAGCCAACCTAGCTTAACAAATGTAAATTTTATTATTCCATGAAAGGAGTGGATATTACCCATCCTTTTAGCTAAGATTTATTTAACCTGATATTTCAAACAACAATTTGTTTTGAAGATCAGATCCACCAGACACCTGAGCTCCTGGTGAGACATAAATCAGAGTGGGATATTTCTGCTCCATATGAAGGGAAAGAGGGTGAAAAATTAAAGCACTGCTAATTGACCCCAGTGAGGCAAAATGAGAGGGTAATTGTAATCCCTAAGAGAAAGACAGAATTTTATTAACAATGTTATAAATATCCATTTAAAACCACAGAGCAAAATCAAGTCTGCTATCTGGTACTTTTAGTATATTAACATAATTCTCATCTCCTGTCAAATTCATCTAATTTTGTTCTCCCAAAACCTAGTTGTATTTAAAAAAAAAATCTTCATAGATCCCTGATGTATTATGTCTGATTCCCAGTAAATATTAATAATAGTTTGGGGAGTCCTCTGAAATATATCTTTTGTTATTTTAGTAGATATTTTTATGAACATAATATGTACATGAATACTGTACTCTAAGCATATCAGATTAATCACATGCAACCAGTTCTACAACAGCTATATAACAGACATTAGTTAATGTATGGAAACACAGTGACGATTTGGATAAAATAATAACTTATCTGAAAAACTGCCCTCTAAGATTTGTCTCTAGGCTAAAAAAGTAATGTAGACAAACTGTCAAACCAGTTCCTGTAATTTTATGTCACTTTAGATAATGGACTGTAATTACTTTCATTCATCTTTTTCAACATATTCTATACTTTCAAACTTCCAAAATATATGATTATATTTTGATTAGTTTGCAGGGGGGCATATATAATAGACTACATAGCCAAATGAAGATATTTTTCTTTAACAAATTGCTATAATTATTTAAATTAAGTTAAGGAGCAAGAATGAGAATATACTGAGGAAATAAATATTCAAATCTAAAGGTGTCAAATTTTCAAAAACAGTATAAATGTTATTTTTATAAAGTATATCAGTTATACTGCAATTGCAGAAAAACAACTTATATATATGTCTAAATAAATAATGATCACTACTATTAATATTTTTACCAAAGTAAATCTATAATTACAATCATTTTGAATAATAAGATATTCTTCATCCCTAAATTTCAATCTTTTTGCCTTTAAGATGTAAGCAACCAACCAAGCCATTTGTCATTGCCCATGACACACACACACACACACACACACTCACACAATCATCTTTCCACAAAAAGTGAATGACCAGGTTAATCACCAGACTCCATGCATCATGAAGGTTTCTCTCTCCTGTTGTCTTTTAGGTTTCTCCTTGAGCTGGGCTGCAGAATATTTTGACTATCCATCAACAACCAAGTTTGGCCTTTTTCTCCATCACCAGTTCATAATATAATCTCCTTGCTCCAATGTAACCATAGGTTTGCGTTTGGAGAGACATCAAGGGTAACTTTGACTACCTGCTCGTGCACCTGATTTTTACCTTCTGACTCTGCTCATGAACAGCTCATACAGTCCAACTTCCATTATACAATGGATTCATACTGGCTTCATTCAAACTGAAGACACAGAACATCTGACACCTCTAGCTAATGATGGGCAGCTCTGACCACATGAGCTAGAGTGATGACCACATGTGATATTTCATGATCACATATTTTGTCACTACCAAGGCTCAAAAGCAGGCCAGGACCCCATGGATTCGTTTTATGGACTATGGACAATACCTCACTTTATTACCTGAGGCCCATATATCCCTTCTAAGGGTGGGTAGTTATGATGGAGCAATAACAGAACTTTATCAACTCCTACCTTTGTCCCTAAACCCTACTGTTATATTCTTTCCTGTCTGTTATTCAGTTTCCATAGTAAGTGCACAATGTGCTTTTGGGAAAGAACTGAGGAAATCATTACCATTTATACGTTCTGTCAGGAACTAAACTCTCAGGCAGAGGGTATGGAGTCTAAAGACTGACTCACTTGGGACTAAAAACTGGGTAAAGAATTATAATTTTTTTTAATTGGGATAATATACCCAAGACACTTGATCACCTGTCCTTGACTTTTTGATAATCTATTGTGAGCAACATCCCCAAACTTGACTTTCTGTTTTTTTCCCTATGCATGCCAGCTTCAGGAGAATCTTAGGATATAACATTGTACAACCCAGACAGATATCTTAAACATTAATGTCCATTCATTCTCAATCAAGACCCTTTTCTGGTCCTAATAGAATGACAATATTTTAGAATTTAACCACTTTACAAATTGTGCTGGCTTTAAAATTTCATCAAAAATTCACCACAAGACCACACTGGAGACAGAAGAACCCCATTATGCTGGGGGAAAAAAACTACATAGAAAAAAGTTTACAGATTTCCAACAATCTGATCTGGCTTTACTAGCCTCTCACCTCTCCCCAGCTATACACAACTATACTCGATAGAGAAGAAAAGATAGAAAATTTTCTAACTATACAGTTAGTCTCTTCTGTATCTCAAAGAGGACAAAACCAAAAGAAACAAATAAAAATTATCCAGAAATTTTGGGAAGGAATTCAAGGAGTCACAAACATTAAATCAAAGTGGAATAAGAAGAGCATAACATCTTCAACAAAGAAACTTGAGAAAATGTAATTCAATAAATGAAAAAATACCTTTAATGACTACTTCAGGCTGGAGTCTTAAAGATATATGCTTTTAAGAATATCATAAAATAAATGGAACTAAATAAGAATCAATGATAAGATTATAAAACAACACAATTAAATCAATTTAATGATTAGTATCTAAGAAAATAAAGGAGACCAAAATAGCATTATTAATAAAAGAAGAACATTAAAGAAATAAACAGCTACTGTTAAAAATAAAAGTAGAGACATGAGGGAGAAAGTTACAGAACTCATAGTCTCACAAGATAACAAATCAGTAATTAAAAGCAAATTGATTAGAAGATAGAAAAGTTGATCCACTTGGTGATAATCAGAAAAATAGAGAATTTGGAAATGAATAGGAAATATTAAAAATATAATTCCAAAATGGATAAAAATTGACTCTATATACATATATATATATAAATATAATATGTAACATATATATGATACATACATCTAGAGATAGCAGTGAGGAAAATTAGTTACTTAGTTATTTGACAATAAATACGAAATAATGCTCAAAAGTTAGACTTTAAGCTGGCCTTGTATGTTGTCTTAGCAACATCCAACGCCAAAAGACAATGGAATTGTGTCTACAAAGTCCTGATAAAATAAAATTGTGAACTTAAAATGTTATATTCAAATACCAAGCAGACATTTAAAAATATACAAGCATGGGCGGCACCTGCGGCTCATGGCGTAGGGTGCTGGCCCCATATACCAAGGGTGGTGGGTTCAAACCCAGCCTCGGCCAAACTGCAAAACAGAAAAATAGCCGGGCATTGTGGCAGGTGCCTATAATGCCAGCTACTCGGGAGGCTGAGGCAAGAGAATCGCCTAAGCCCAGGACTTGGAGGTTGCTGTGAGCTGTGTGACGCCATGGCACTCAGGGCAATAAAGTGAGACTCTGCCTCTACAAAAAAAAAAAAAAGTGGCTTGGCGCCTGTAGCTCAACGGACTAAGGCACCAGCCATGTACACCGGAGCTGGTGGGTTCGAATCCAGCCCGGGCCACCAAACAACAATGACGGCTGCAACAAAAAAATGGCCGGGTGTTGTGGCGGGCGCCTGTAGTCCCAGTTACTTGAGAGGCAGAGGCAAGAGACTTGCTTGAGCCCAGGAATGGGAGGTTGCTGTGAGCTGTGATGCTATGGCACTTTATCCAGGGTGATAGCTTGAGGCTCTGTCTCAAAAAAAAAAGTGTCAGCCCAGTGCGGTGGCTCACGCCTGTAATCCTACCACTCTGGGAGGCCCAGTGGGGTGGATTGTTTTCGAGTCAGAATATTTTCATTGTACAAGGCTGATGGGGAACTAATTGGATAAGTAAAAGTTTTATCATAAACCATATATATAT
>CAUYRH010105116.1:0-12662 GCA_963574655.1 Perodicticus potto
AAAAGGTCAAGGGAGGGGAGGGAAGGGAAGGAGGTAAGGCTGGGTGGAAGGAGGGTAATTGGTGGGGCCACACCTACGGTGAGTCTTGGAAGGTTACAGGCAAAACTTACTAAATGCAGAATACAAATGTCTTCATACTAATAAAATGCCATGAAGGCTATGTTAAACAGTTTGATGAAAATGTTTCAGAATGTATGTGAAACCAGCACATTGTACCCCTTGATTGCACTAATGTACACAGCTATGATTTAATAAAAAATAAATAAATAAATAAATAAATAAATAAATAAATAAATAAACCGTAATGGGTCTGGGATTGTGTCCTACTTGCAAGCCAGTAAGTTTGCCTGCCACAGTTTTATTAACAGAAGAGACTGGTTCAGAGAAGAACACTTTATGAACCACAACAATAGTAGGAGCCAGAATTTTAACATTTTTGCACCAGTTTTTCAAGTTTGAAGTCTAGAGGTAACAAAAAGAGGACCAGAGGACACCTGTACAAGGTCAGACAAGTTCACGAACTAATCCTAGAAAAAGTGCTACATACTGCCTGCTGAATATTACTATGGTCACGTTCAAAGTAATACCTTTAGGAAGCTACACACTGATAACAGTACCGAGTCCACTCTTCAGAGGAATTTTGGAACTCATTTTCTGGAATGGCCATCAGAGCTGTGTGGATACAAGATCTGACAGTTCAGTTCATGAACTAGCCACTATGCGCTTAGGTTCGCACCACTGTCTACACAACTCAGAAAGGTTTCATAACCTTGTTATATCAGTGTCTCACAGCCGTGTGGTGCTGTCTTGCTGAATGGTGTTTATTATTGTTACCACATGTTTTTCTGTGGCATACAATGATAGCTGTGACGGTCATTCCAGAAAAAGAGTTCCAACATTGCTGTGAAGGGGGGACTGGTGCTGGCATTGGTGCATAGCTTCCTCCCCTCACACCCCCGACTGTTCCAGACCATAGGGGCATCCCCAGGATTGGGGGCCCAGGGGAATCCACTTGGCCTTTCTCAGCCACTAAGGTCACAGCAGGGGTGGCAGCTGCTGGATTCACAAGTGATCACTTCCAATGCATTTTTTCATGGAATCATTGTCAATACTTCTTGTTTGGCTCTACTACTTTGGGTGTCATATTTTAAGTACTTCATGCATCATAACAGGAACTTATAAGCAAATCTAAGATGCTAATCTCTCTTCTTCTGTGAAAAATGCATTCTGATTTTCAAATTTAAAAAGAAACTTTGAAAATGTACCCAAATACGAAACTGCTTAATATATGGAACTTCCTATTTATTTATATAGTTTATATTTGTGGAACTACGTCCACCAGAGGGCAGCAAAAATTTTTATATGTGAAATGCAGAAACGAAAAGCTGTATCCTTGCTTGTTGATAACTAGGAAATTATTGGAGTCTTAGATAGCAATAGTACTTCAAGTTAATGTGAAAAAAACACTTGAAGAATTTATCTCTTAAGATTAAGAAAGCAAGACTGTTCTTTTAACCAACAATCCCATACATCAATGGGGAAGAGAGATGAATAGAATCTTCTCTAAAGACGACAGACAAATGGCCAGTAAACACTTTAAGAAATGCTCATCATCCCTAAGTATTAGAGAAATGCAAATTAAAACCACCCTGAGATACCATCTAACTCCAGTGAGAATGGCCTATATCGCAAAATCTCAAAATTGCAGATGCTTGCACAGTTGTGGGGAGAAAGGAACACTTCTACACTGCTGGTGGGACTGCAAACTAATATAGCCTTTTTGGAAGGAAGTATGGAGAAAGCTCAAAGAACTCAACCTAACCTCCCATTTGATCCTGCAATCCCATTACTGGGCATCTATCCGGAAGAAAAAAAACTTTTATTATAAAGACACTTGTATTAGGGTATTTTATCACAGTCCAATTTACAATTTCTAAAATGTGGAAACAGCCTAAATGTCTTTCAACCCAGGAATAGATTGGTAAGCTATGGTATATGTATACCATGGAATATTACTCAGCCATCAAAAACAATGGAGACTTTGCAGCATTTGTACTAACTTGGATGGAGGTGGAACACATTATTCTTAGTGAAACATCACGGGAATGGAGAAGCATGAATCCTATGTATTCAACTTTGATATGAAGACAATAAATGACAAATAATGACACAGTGGGGCATGGGGAAAGGAGAGAGCAGACAGAGAGAGAAGGAGGGAGGGGGTGAGAGAAAGAAAACAAAAAAAATAGTGACTAATTCTCACATGGATTGGATTCAATTTTGATCGAAGTACATTACTTGAACATTAATTTTTAGTTCAACTTGTTGATATGTTGTTTGGGATATTGCATCCTCACTTATAAGTGAAATACATTTGTAATTTTCCTTTATAACAATATATTTTCTCCAATTTCAATATCAGGTGTATCTAGATCAAGCAGAATGATATTGAAATATTTCTTCTTTTTCTATTGTCTATAGGATTTGGCATGATCTGTGTTTTGAATCTCTCCTTAACTTTTATTTGTATGGGATTAGTTGTCTATTTTTTGAGACTTTGGAAAAAAATAAGAAGTTAACTGATGACTTCATGCTGAGCCTCAGAGTCAAAGCACTCTATAATGTCTTATTTGACAATGTGTACGTTGCTTTCTTGGCATTATTATTGCTAATACTGCTTGATATTTTGATGTAGTAATCATCTGTTTTCTTTTCTGAATGTATTTATCTTTGTTCATTCTTTACGTGGTTTTTGTTTCTAGTCTTTATCTTAAACATTTATTGTTATTGAATTTTAAACCTTTTAAATTCTGTGAAGGCAAAAAGTGGAAACCTAATTAACACATGTATATGTAAAAATAAAAAAAAAGTAATATCTCCCAAATTAGTTCATTGTTAATGAGAGCACAGTATTTTAATATCTTATTAATGTGTCTGGATCATGGTAAACAATAATAAACTATAGTTTTATGTTGTCATGTCAGGATAATAATAGTAAAAATAATATTAGTAATTTTTTCACCATGTGGGAATTCCAAGATGATGTGAAATTCATCAAGGTTTACCTTCTGCCCTCCTTAAACAGACAATAAAATCCTAAAAGGTTGTTAAAAATGATAAGCCTGATAATTCATATCAACTTCTATACATATTCAACTTGAGAGAAAACAAATCCATGCTAACAACTAGAAGAGCTGGACGTTAAAATAAAAAAAAAAAAAAATAAGCAGGGTTGTCCACTCTTGATTTATTTTTTGCCACATACTGGAAGAATAAGAGTTGTTATGGGTCACATGTTAATTACACAAACACTAATTAAAGCTCATTAGCTAAAAGAAAAAAAAAACACAGTCCTCACTAAATAAATAGGTGGCCTAGAGGTTGCAAGTTGAACACTCCTGTTTTAAGGTATTAAACACTTAAAGAGTTTAAGACAACTCTTAAAGTCTCAATTAGAGAGTTTTCCAGACAACTGGAGGAAGAACAAAGATTTTGGAAAGGGCCTCACTCACCCACTGACCTGCCAAGGTGTACGCACCCTGCCACTGCCCCACAGAAATGCTTTCATAGTTCTTTGCCAGATAAGACCAGTGTCCAGGGCACTGGCTCCCCGTCTTACTCAGGCTTATGTTAAAGACGTAAAATTTGGAGCAGATGCCCAACCCCTAAAGCTTGAAGGTGTAGACCTTTCAGCCAATACTGTAGACGTAAAAATGGGGCCAAAGGGAAGAACAGTGGTTATTGAACATGGGTGAGGAAGTTCCAAATTAACAAAAGATGTTGTGACTGTAGCAAAGTCAATTGACCGAAAGGATGAATATAAAAATATTAAAGCTAAATTTGTTCACGATGTTGCCAATAACACAAATGAAGAGGCTAGGGAAGGTATCACCACTGCCATCGTGCTGGCATGGTCTATTACCAAGGAAGGCTTTGAGAAGATTAGCCAAGGTGCCAATCCAGTGGAGATCAGGAGAGGTGTGATGTTATCTGCTGACCCTGTCATTGCTGAACTGAAGATGCAGTCTAAACCTGTGACAACCCCTGAAGAAATCCCTCAGGTGGCTGCAAATGGATACAAATGAATTGTCAACATCATTTCTGATGCAATGAAAAAGGTTGGAAGAGTGTCATCACAGTAAAGGAAGAAAAAACACTGAGTGATGAATTAAAATTCCTAAGGCATGAAGTTTGATTGAGGCTATATTTCCCCATATTTTATTAACACATCCAAAGGCCACAAATGAGAATTCCAGGATGTCTAGGTTCTACTGGTTGAAAAGAACGTTTTTAGTGTCCGTCAGTTATACCCGCTTGTAGGAGTTGAGTTTGTAGTGTAGTTTAGGCCAGGCCTTCCTGGAGAACTTGTATGACCAGAGTCCAGGTTCCTCAAAACACAGGGTGTCTAGCACCTGGCAGCTCAGAGCTGATGTTCCAGAAAATCCTATATGAGCAGAGTCCAGGATACTGCCCACCAAGAGTTGCAGACAGCCCGATTGATATCTTGTGGCTAAAACCAGGATGTTCAGCAAAAAGATTACTATTACCTGAATCCTGCCCAAGTATATGATAAAAGTCACCAAAGTGAGTTAAGAAAGTCAAATTTTACTCCCTAATTTGTAATGTATGTGCTGTAATCACACCATGTGTTTACTTGATTTCCCCACTGTTGTTTCCCCCTCTTTTACTGGTAATGATTGCTTGGTGTGCCTTCCATTGAATAACTAAAATTAACTTTATGCTGTCAGCATAATTCATGATTTGGCTACATAAAAGATACTTGAGATCTCTTTGGCAGGGCTGTATTTGCTAAACTGCACTACCTAGGTGCCACTAGCTATGGTGTATGCCTATCACATGGCTCCAGTTATTTCACCTAAGATAACAGAGTCACAGTCTTTTCTCCTGTTGATTGTTCGCAGGGCAGATTTTAGAAAAGGTGGCAGGGACCCAGGCCTCCACACCTGCTCTTGCAATTGCCAGTGCTTACCGTAAGTCCTTGGTCATAATTGCTGAAAAATTTGAGGGAGAAGCTCTAATAATACTTGTATTGCAGAGGCTAAAAGTTAGTATTCAAGGCTGTGGCGCCTGTGGCTCAAAGGAGCGGGAGGCCGGCCCCACATACAGGAGGTGGCAGGCTCAAACCTGACCCCGGCCAAAACCTACAAAAAAAAAAGTTAGTATTCCAGTTTTTGCAGTCAAAGCTCCAGGTTTTGGTGATAATAGAAAGAACCAGCTTAAAGGCATGGCTATTGCTACTGCTGGTGCAGTGTTCGGCAAAGAGGAGTTGACGCTAAATCTTGAAGATGTTCAGTCTCATGACTTAGGAAAAGTTTGGGAGAGATTATTGTGACCAAAGATGCTTTGCTATTTAAAGGAAAAGGTGACAAGGCTCAAATTGAAAACCACGTTCAAGAAATCATTGAAAAATTAAAGATTACAACTAGTGAATATGAAAAGAAAAAACTGAATGAACATCTGACAAAACTTTCAGATGGAATAACTGTGCTAAAGGTTGGTGGAACAGTGATGTTGAAGTAAGTGAAAAGAAAGGCAGAGTTACAGATGCCCTTAGTGCTACAAGAGCTGCTCTTGCAGAAGGCATTGTTCTGGGAGGGGGTCGTGCCCTCTGTTGCATTCCAGCCTTGAATTCATTAACTCCAGCTAATGAAGGTCAAAAAATGGGCACAAAAATTATTAAAATAACAGTCGAAATTTCTGTAATGACCATTGCTAAAAATGCAGGTGTTGAAAATCTTTGATAGTTGAGAAGATTATGCAAATTCCTCAGAAGTTGGTTATGATGCTATAACCAGGGATTTTGTGAATATGGTGGGGAAAGGAATCATTGACACCACAAAGTTTGTAAGAATTGCTTTACTGGATGCTTCCAGGGTGACTTCTCTGTTAACTACAATAAAAGTTGTAGACATAGAAATTCCTAAAGAAGAAAAGGACCCTAGAATGGGTGTAATGGGTGGCATGGGAGGTGAAATGGGAGGTGGGTATGTTCTAGTTTCTAGACTAGTGCTTTACCATTAATGAACTGTGATAGGAAGCTCAAGACAGTGTTTCTCATCCATAACTTCAGAGAAGCTAGGTGAAGAAAATGAAGAAAAGGCTGACTGATGTTTAAGAAAATCACTATATGCCACGGCACTCTACCCAGAATGATATAGTGAGACTTTGTCTCACAAAAAAAAAGGCGGTTCCTGTAGCTCAGTGGGTAGGGCACCGGCCACATACACCAAGGCTGGCAGGTTCGAACCCGGCCTGGGCCAGCTAAAGCAACAATGACAATTGCAACAACAACAACAAAATAGCCGGGCATTGTGGAGGACACCTATAGTCTCAGGTACGTGGGAGGCTGAAACAAGAGAATTGCTTAAGCCCAAGAGTTTGAGATGTGATGCCACAGCACTGTACCCAGGGCGATAGCTTGATAGAAAAGAAAAAGAAAATGTGTCTCAAAAGAAAAAAAGAAAAGAAAAGAAAATCACTTTAACCATCATTTACTGGTTTCAGTTGACAAATATAATGGTTTACTGCTGTCATTCATTGTCCATGCCTACAGATAATTTATTTTCTATTACTTTTTCTAATTTCAAGTTAATGTGAGGGTACAAACAACTAGGTTACAATGTTTGAATTTGTCAGGTAGAGTCCCTCTTGTAGTTTCCCACATCCAAGAGGAGTGCCATATACCCCTACATTGTGCCCATTAAATGGGAGCACACCAATCCCCCTTCCTCTTCCCCACTCCCCCTCCCTCATGTTCCCTCACCCAACTTGAATTGAATTCAGTTTTTCTCTTATGTGGGCATGTATCAGATTGTCTACTGGCTTTGTATTCATATTGAGTATGTTGGATACTTGCTTTTCCATTCTTGGGATACTTTACTAAGAAAAGTACGCTTCAACTCCATCCAGATTAATACAAAAGATGTAAAGTCACTATCTTTTTTATGGCTGAATAGTATGTCATGGTATACATACACCAAATTTTGTTAATCCATTCTTTGGTTGATGGGCATTTAGGTTGTTGCAACATCTTAATGATTGTAAATTGAGCTGTGATAAACAATCTAATGTAAATGTCCTTATGATAAAATGATTTTTTTTCTCCTGGGAGGATGCCTAGTAATGGGATTGTGGGATCAAATGACAGGTCTAATTTGAGTTTTTTGAGGATTTTCCACACTTCTGCCATTAGTTTTCAGTCCTGCCAACAGTGGAAAAGTATTACTTTCTCTTCACATCTGCGCCAGCATCTGCAACTTTGGGACTTAGTAATGTGGGCTATTCTAACTGGGGTTAGGTGATATCTCAGGGTGGTTTTGATTTCCATTTTTTTTTTTTTTGATGATTAGAGATGATGAGCATTTGTTCATATGTTTGTTAGCCATTCATCTGTCTTCCTCAGAGAAGGTTCTGCTCATGTCTTTTGCCCAGTGACAGATGGGCTTGTTTGATCTTTTTTTATTGATTAATTTGAGTTCTTTGTTGATTCTAGTTATTAGTCCTTTGTCAGGTTCATAAAATGCAAGTATCTTTTCCCGTTCTGAAGTTTGTCTATTTGCTTTACTTGCTGTGTCCTTAGCTGTGCAGAAGCTATTCCATTTAATTCAGTCCCATATTTTTTATTCTTTAATAAAAATACATCTATACATTCCTGATTATGGGTGCAAGAGCCATGTATCAATGTACTATTTTCAATTTAAATCACTGAGGCATTTTCACTACTATTCTATTAAAATCAAGATTTTAGTGCTTGCCATCACCAGACAAGAAGTTAAGAAGCAGCCTTTCTATGGAGAGTAAGAATAATTGCGTACAACGTAGAGAAATATCCAATTATTTGACAATCTTGGCATGATAAAAATTTGTTTAAAGTGAAAACAAAAAGAATTTGGAAAGGAGTCACAGAGAAGTAAGCCTTTTTTTTTTTTTTTTTTTTGTAGCAGAAGTTTAACAATAATAGGTCAGAGGCCAAAATTCTGGGCAGCAGGCTGGGCTGACAGATACTCTTTGGGAGAGATAAAAATCACTTCCAAAACCCTTAAAGGGCCAAAATCCTAAAGAGTAGAGAGGGCCAAAGAAATGAGATCAATATTTTTCACAGGAAAAGAGGCTAGTTGAGGAGATAAAAAAATCAAATTTTAGCTCCAACAAAGAGAAGCAGATTTAGTAGAAATCAGGCTTTCAGATGGAATTACTAAAGGACTTTATCCTATATCCTAGGGAAAACCAGAAATGATGGAATACTGGGATAAAAGGTACATAGAATGTTATAAATATTAGAACTCAGGTCTACATCAACATTGTCTCTATTGGATTAAGGGAAGAACTACTCAATTTATCTATCTATAAGAGAATGATGTGAACATTTCCTAGCAGAAAGTTTTATATTATACATGAAATTGTATACAACTGTTATATAGACAATACTTAAGTGAAAGTTCCGTTATTTCTACCAAGAAGAAAAAAATAATTTTTAAAAATAAAAGAAGAGGAGACGGAGCATGATGGCGGATGGGATAGACATTTAGCTCAGCTCTCCCAGAACAACAGGTGATAGTGAGTGGGCTAGATCATTCCTGGCGGGGTATATTGGTGTATACAGGCAGTCTGGGGTGTGCAGCAAAGTGGCAGATTGCTGGACTCAAAGTGTAATCTAGAGCTGGGAGACTGCCAGAAAACTTTCTATGCCACAGCAGGTGGCGGTGGTAACCAGCCTCTCCCCTATGGAGGATTATAATTCTCAGTTCCTGGGGAAACTATGTATTGTGTGGAAAAACTGGTTAAGTGTGGATTCCTGAGCTGAATTTGGTGGTCAGATAGGGGTGGCATCTGGAGCAGCACAGCCAGGGCTAGGCAGCTGGAGAGACACTCTGGCGGGAAGGATCCAGGTCAGGAAGCAGAGATATTTTGAAATTTCAGAAATGGTGACTGCCACAGGCACCTTTTCACATGGGCCAGGTGCTGCAATGTGAGTCCCACATGCGGGCAGCCAACATGCACCCAAAGCAGGTCCAGGATACTCCACACTTCATGGGAGAATATTGCAGGTAGAATTTGTGAAACCTGCCTATGAAGATTTTTTTGAAATCAGTAGAACCAACAACTGGGCGGGGTCTAAGTGCCAAGCCGGTAGGCAGGCAACAACCAGAAACAGTGTAAACCATGGATCAGGTATAAGATGGGGAACCACTCATGGCGCTGCCTGGTGTCCAGAAAGTATATTGCAACATAAATATATTCCAAATAAAGTTGATGGCTTCAGCATACATATAGTGGTATGTCTTTATATATATAAAATATATATACATATATATAAGAATAATATTTTTGTTGGTGGTGCCATTTTTTTTCTTTCTTTTTTTCTTTATTCGCTCCTTTTGTTCTTTTGTGTTTTGTCCTTTTCTTGTAGGAGTTATTACTATTTTTTTTCTTTTCCTCTTCTCTTCTTATGGTTTCTGAGAGTGCTTACATCAGGCTATTGGGGGTTCATTTGCTTGTTTTCTCTGTTTGTTTGTTTATTTGTTTCTGATTATCTGTGCATCTGTGTGCTTGTGTGTCTGGTTGCCTTTTTATTTGTTTATTTGTTTGTTTTGTTTCAACGTGTCACATGTTTTTCTAAATCCTGGGATTAGCTATTTTCCCTAACTCCAATTTTTATATTCAACAAGAACAAGGGGGAATTGGAGATGATGGCTGACTGGAGCCAGCTTTAAATAGAATCTCTAGTCCAGAGGGAGAGATAACAGTCGGAAAGAACCCAACAAAGCTGAAGGGCGGGAGCCGAGCTGAGAGAAGAGATAGATAATAGCATGTCTTCTCTCCTGAGGTAAGCTGCAACTCCTAAGAAACAAATTTCTGGTACAGAACTCATCCCAAAGAGGATGTGTGTCCATTTCCTCCCCCAAGAGAGTTGCTTGCTTGCTATGGGATCTCTACTGGTGAGTGGTGAACTCAGGTTCTCTTCTCTCACCGCATGGGAGTGACTTGCTGGAAGCTGGGACTCCTTCTCCAGAGAGTTCCTGCTGTGAGCCTAGGAATTCCCTTGTCTGGCAGGAGGTTTGAATGAATATTTTCCCTGCCACATTGAACTTCCAGTCTACCCTTCCCCTCTTGCCTGGTGTTATAGAAGTCCAACCCCTGCAGAGACCAGAATGTCTGCACTTCTTGTCTAGGATTGGGCATTGCATAGACGGTGGCAGCACAGCTATGCTGTATCTGTGAATGTGGTAACAGTGCAGAAAGACGCAGAGGGGAAGGTGTCTGGCCTGGCTCTGAGAAAGTGTATCTCAGCAGTGGGCAGAGGCTTGGGTCTGTGCACAACAGTTGGAGACTCAGAAACTGCTAAGGTGCACAACCCAAGTGGAAACATCTCCCACCCAACATCAGCATTAATAGAGTGATCCTTCTGGGGTATAATTTTGGAGAGTCACCTCCCCAACTCTGTGTACTGCTAGAGGAGCCTGACCTTGCCCTATATGGATACCAAAGTTACAGAACAGAAGCGGCAAAGGTGTGGTGGCTGACTGTCTGGTTATCCTCAGGTTTAGATTGAACTCAGGTGGAACACTTCCCAGTTGCCTTTGAGTACCTGAGGCATGCAGGCTTCAACTCCTCCGGCTGACTGGTGGCAGAGGGTGTGGTGGTGGAGAAGAGGAGGCATTGACTTTACTTTGACTCTGGCAGACGCAAAACCCTGGCACATTTGCTTATTGGACAGAACTGGGCCACAGAGACTGGGCTAACAGAGACTGCCAGTGGGGTTACCAGAGACTGGGGTTACCAGAGTCCAGTGGTGAAGGAGGAGCAAGGTGGGGAAAGAGGCATCAGCCCCCTGGCTCCAAACCTTCTACTGGGCAGGCCATTCTGACTCCTCAGAGCACCAGAGGGAGCCACACTTGAAGTACCAGTAGACTCCTGCCATCTAGTTCCTGGAGACCTTTTGAACTCTCCCACTAGAGAGTGGGTGCTGATTGGGACAATTGGTTTGGAACTCTTGACCTACACAAGCCAACCGAGGACCCTCCAAGGTGGTACCCTGGTTCTGTTGTAATGGGAATGTTTGATTTTCCTTTTCCAGTTGTTGCCAGTGTGGGGCGGGATGTCTCAGTTGCTTGTATTTCTCCACAGCAGGTACTTCAACCTAGAATCACTGATTCACTAAGATTGGACAGAGATCAGCTGAATACAAGACAGAGCCACCTAGCCCCCTCACACCAAGCAAGTCTCCAGAGTCTCAGGCTGTAAAACTGTACAGGTCCTTTGCAAAGCTGTAGAGGAAAAGCTGCAGACGTCAGTGCCAGCTCTTTGTTAAAGAGCTGGTGAACTACAACCCCAGAAGCCCCCAATCCAATTTCACCTTACCTGCTCATCTAGCCAAATGGTGAAAAACAATCATGGGTTGGAATCAGCGGGAAAACTCTGGCAGCATGAATAATCAGAGTAGATCAGCTCCCACAAGGAATGACATCAGACACACCAGAGGATCCCATTCGTAAAAGGATGGCTGAGATGTCAGAAATTGACTTTAGAATTTGGATGGCAAATAAGATTAACAGAATGGAAGTAATGTTGGAATTAGAAATTCTAGGAATTATCCAAAATCTGTCTCAAGAATTCAATGAATTCGAAGACAAAATCACCAAAGATTCTGACACATTGAGAAAAGAAGTTGCAGCCTTCCAAGATATGAGAAATATAGTAGAATCCCTCAGTAACATAATGGAGCAGGCAGAAAAGAGGATTTCTGACATAGAGGACAAAGCTTTTGAACGCTCCCAAATGCACAAAGAAGAAGAGAAGTGAAGAGCAAAAATGGATCATTCCCTCAGAGAGCTCTGGGATAATTGCAAGAAAACTAATATTTGCCTTATAGGAATTCCTGAAGATGACGAGGTTGCTTTGAAAGGTATGGATGCTCTAGTCCAAGAGATAATTGAGGAGAACTTCCCAAACATCACAAGAGATGCTGAAACTCAGATAGCAGATAGATTCAGAACCCCAGCATGATTCAATCCAAATAAATATCTCCCAGACATACTATAGCTAACTTCACCAAAGTTAATAAGAAGGAGAAAATACTGCAAGCAACCAGACATAAGAAAACCATAACGTATAAGGGGAAGAATATTAGAATAACTGCAGATCTCTCTGTGGAAAGTTTTCAGGCTAGAAAAGTCAACCATCAACCTCCTAGAACATAACAACTTTCAGGCTAGAAAAATCAACCTTCAACCTCCTAGAACATAACAATTTTCAACCCAGGATCCTGTATTCAGCTAAACTGAGTTTGATTTATGAATGTATAAATTAAATACTTTAATGATATTCACATGCCAAAGAAATTTGCCATAACTAAACCAGTTCTACAGGATCTTCTCAGACCCATCCTCCACAATGACCACCACAACACTTTACTGCAAAGTAAACTCACTCAGAAATTTCTGATCAAAACCCAACTTCCACAGTGGCAAAAGGATTAAAAATGTCCACTGGACTTTTGAAAAATTTGACATCCAAAATAATACCAGGCTTATTACTACTCTCAATTAATGTGAAAGGCTTAAATTGCCCTATAAAGAGGCACAGGTTGGCTGACTGGATACAAAAACTCAGGCCAGATATATGCTGCATGCAAGAATCTC